>JAKELI010000257.1:0-65516 GCA_021525025.1 Lactarius hengduanensis | reverse complement strand
AGACGCCATGCTGGAGCAAACTTCCAACGCCCGCCACCGGATCTAGTTAACGGCGAAGAGGAGTACGAAGTCGAGAGCGTTCTAGACTCAAGGCATTTCGGCCGGACCAAGAACTCCAATACCTCGTGAAATGGAAGGATATCCCGACTCAGAGATCAGTGGGTCAACAGCGCTGATATCGCCGATGATGCGATAGCGGACTTTGAAACGAGAGGAGGAAAGCGGTTAAAAACCCAGTCCAACGTCTTACCACCCCATCTCCTCACACTGGACTTCCCACTCCAACAACAATGTCTCTTCCCACTGCCTCCACTTCCTCCACTATCACTGCCCTCGGGCTCGGCAACCTCACCAATGAAGAGCTCCGCACCGCACTGTCCAACGTCCAGTGCATCGACGACGTCGACAACCCCGAGGAACCTCCGACCTACTGGCTCCTCGACGACACCACCGGCCAGCGTCTCAACGCCGCGCCCTACACGGAAGCCGAAGTGCGTCGGCTTCGTGCAGCTCTCCAAGACGGTGAAAGCCCCCCATTTCGACCTCTCCCAGTACGAGTCGAATACCGGATCAAAGGGGAAGAAGACAGCGGCGACGAAACGATGGGAGGAGTGGATGCGCAAGCGAGATTGGAGACCCGAGGCACGTCACTGGGAGCAATCTCAGTTACGAGCGGCAGCGATAAGGAGAACGAGGATCCTGTGGCGACGCCGGTGGTTCACCGAGATGCTGAGAGAGCAGTGTACGAGCAAGTCGAAGGAGTCCTAAAGGACTACTACCCAGCTGAGCACCCCTACGTTATAACCGCCACCGACTCTGACAACATCCTCGAAACGCCCTACGCATGCGATACCACCGGACGCCCGCTGTACTGCGGCGGCGTCACCATCGACACAAGCGCCGCGCCATACCCGGTCGCCCGCCTACGCTACCTCGGCGGCCACTCGCGCCACGCACCTCACGGATATAAACACAATCGCGGGGAGGACTTTGTCCACTACCCCATCACCGACGCCGCCGGCAGCACCGCGCAGGCGACCTACGTACAGGTCGTCATGAACCCCGACCCCCTCGTCCTCGCCCTGATGGACGACAGCGAGAAGGTGTACTCAAAACCACTGTACGCCGAGCCGCAGGTGCGCGAAGCCGGTAAGCCCCACTACCTCGTCGAGGACATGTACGCCTTCGTCGGCGGACACAGCAACCAGCACCGAGTGGACCGCGCCGTCAACGAGCTGAAGGACGTAAGTCTGAAGGCCGAGCTGCACCGCTACCGCGCCTACAAGCACGAGGCTGAGAGGATGGAGCAGCGGCTCCACGCCTTGTCCCAGGCGCTCGGTGGGGTGCAAGGGGAGGTCAGTCGCAGCAAGTTCAGGTTGGAGATGGCGAACGCGTGGGATCGGATTACGGAGACGCAGGAGGGATGGATGGGAGGCATTGGGCCCACTCGGCGACGCGGTCGTCGCAGCTGAAAAGGGGGTGATGTCACGGATCGGTTTGTGGACACTTACTGTACGGTGGTGACTCCCTGAGTAAGCGTAATTAGTCACGGACTTCGTATCGGTCAGCCGTAGTATCACATGTCAGTTGTGGTACTATGACTCATTCCTAGTAGTAGCTGTAGTAGGGTTCGAGCTACTTACACTACTAGTTGCTTCGGTTCAAGGGGAGCTTTAAAGCGACCCCTCTCATGTATAAGTAATACGTATCGAAGACCAAGGATCTCCATCTTGGTCTTCTTCAATCGCCATCACGGTTCCGCTTCTATTCCTCGTGTGCATCTCCCTCCTCTACCGCTTGTCTCTACTCGAGCAAGTCGGACGTCAGTTACGCCTAGTGGAACTAGCCCTAGTGCTTCTCACGATCACGTGCACCCAGAGGCCGTGTATCCACGTCACGTGACTCAAAGGATAAACCGGCTAAGTCGTTAACGCCCTTTCGAAGTCCAAGTCGGACTAACGCCAGTGGCGGCGTTACATAGACCCTGCGCAACTCTGACTGTTTCCTAACGCTTAGGGACAGTTTAGTGTATCAGCGGCGGCCGATGCGACTAAGAATGTACAGGCAGCTCGTGAAGCTCTAGAGAAGGTCAAATCTGTGGATGGGTCAATCACAGCGGCCTTTCAACATATCGCAAAAGACAAGATGACTTACAGCCATCGCCAGCTTACAGCTATTGAGGCACGGTACGCTTCGTTGTCTCTACCCCCAAGCGCGCTCTTGATGGTTCTGACCACGCCTCTAGTGTGGAGTTCATTCGTTGGGTCGCAGAGAGCAAGCGACCCTTCCAGATTGTAAATGATCAGGGTTTTCGGAAATTGATGATGTCCAGCCGCCCTACATGTTACATCCCTTCAGCCAAAACGATTTCGCAGGACGTGAAACGAGTCTTTGTGCATGTACGATGGCGCGTCGCTCATATGCTACAGGTAAGGGCCTTTTCTCATCAAACAAACAACAGATTACTGACCTGAGAAGGGGTATGGGGGTGTGTTGAACTTCGCCACCGATGCCTGGACATCACCCAATCACAAGGCGTATATGGCCATGACAGTCCACTTTGAGAGCGAAGGCGTCCCGATTTCGATGCTCTTGGACATTGTCGAAGTGGCCAAGTCGCATTCGGGCGTCAACCTCGCTGTAGTACAGTAGACTTGCTCATAATGCATACGGGTCAGCCAGGTATTTTTGTATGCAATATGAGATCATATGCACTATGAATATCGTCACATCCGTGACCCATGTGACATTTCATTAACAGCGTGATGACCGACATGTTCGGCTGCCTTGAGTGCAGCAAGTTATCATGGTGCAAGTGTGCCATTTCCCTTGTTGACATCACATGTTGGAGTCTCAGTCAGAATGGGCCAAGGAATGGACAAAAAAGCTGTTAAATTGCCACCAGAAAAGCTGAAACATGAACCAAAAACGCTCAGGGCTGCGCCGTAATACTGCATATAATACATCAATACTACGTGTTGAGTGTATGCAATATGCAATATGCATTATAAATGAGTTTCACTGCGAACTTACTGTGTTTCTGGCCAAAATCCATGCAATATGAGATATATGCATTACAACCTCATGCATTATGAGCAAGTCTACTGTATTTGCGAGGGTCCTAAAAGAATTTGGAATCGAGGACAAGGTTAGTTATGTCGACTTCAGGAAAGCTATAGCAGATAAAACTCACATTGTGGTACCAGATACTCAGCATTACTTGCGACAACGCGTCCAACAATGACAAGATGATCGGGCATCTATCGACGCTCATCGAAAGCTTCCCGGGTGCGGCCAACCAGACAAGATGCTTTGCCCACATCCTCAACCTGGTTGCCAAAAGTATCCTTCGTCAATTTGACATCCCTGAGAAAATGGACGAAGACCTCAGTGACGCTGCCATGGCCCTTGAAGCGCTTGCCCAGGAACTTGAGAGCGTCTCAGATAACATGGACCCCGATGAAGAGCTGGACACTAGCACAGATAAACTCGAACTGGATGATGATGACGAAAATGGTCTGGCAGAAGATCGTGAAGGTATGTCAGTGGGAGAGATAGCAGAACTTGAGGGGAGCGTTGCTCCAATTCGGTTGATGCTCACTAAGGTAATGGCGGATGATTCAAGTCCTTCAAACTCAGCTTCTTACCTCAGCTTATGCATGAACAGCTTCGTGCGATCGCCAATGCAATCAAAAACTCTTCCACCATCCTCCTCCCTCAGTGGCTCGCCAAGCTCAAGGAACTTGGGCTTGCAGTTCGGGTCATGCCTCGTGATGTCTCGACACGCTGGAACTCAACGTTTGATATGCTCGACTTTGCTATCGCCTACCGTGTTGCCCTTGACGATCTGGTGTCCAACTGTTGCGAAGGGACTCATCGGTACGGACTGCAGACTTGTGGGGTTCTGACTACCCTAGTATTAGTCAGGGACAGTCGTCTCAGTCAGCCTCGGAGTAGTTATCACATGTGTGCAGTACGGACTTGACTCATACCTAGGACAGTCGTAGTAGGGTTCGAGCTACTATCGCTACTGGGTACCTTATGTTCAGGAGGAGCTTCAAAGCTCCTCGTCAATTGTATATCAGACTCGCAGTGCGAAGACCGAGCTCCCCAGCTTGGTCTTCTTGAATCACTAGTCTCGTTGTTCTCTCTCTCTCCCTCTCCTAAGCCGGTTCCCTTGTGAGCAACACAAGGAAGGATCGTGTGGTGACCAAGCACCCCGTATCAGAGGAAGCATCTCGTGACTCGGATAGTCCGAGTATCTGCTAAGTCGATCCCCGCCATTCTTGACTTCCATATTCTCGTCCTTTGTCTAGCCTACGTCGGCCACGCTCTACGCATTGCCATAGCCGTTGCCTACGGGGTACTAAAGACCCACGAGCGCGCCACTCAGTCAAACGCTCAAGTCGAGCACCGTTAGGACGGGCCTAACGCAACACCAACCGTGACTTCAACCTTCGCAAATACGAGTTGGAAGATGAAGAATGGGCCATTGCCATTCATTTGCGGGATATGTTGAAGGCATGTTTTTTTTCTTTTTTTGTGCTACAGTCCGGAAATAACCCATTACTCAGATTTTCAAACACGCTACGCTCTTTTTTTTCTCGGGACACACCGAGCATCAGCGTTGTTATACCTGCCATGGACCACATCGACGCTCATCTGGCCACGGCAACACAAGACACTTCTTTTTCCTTGCCCATCCGTGCTGCGCTTGCCATCGGGAAGAAAACCCTCAACCAGTACTACAATAAAACTGACCATTCTGAGGTTTACCGCATCGCTATGAGTAAGTTGCCAGGCCCACTCCATGCGTTATCATTCGGCATGCCAACTGACATCCATCATTAGTTCTTCACCCTCGCCACAAGTTGAAATACTTCAAGACCGCGGGATGGGAAGACAATTGGACCAAAGCTGCACACTCCATTGTTTGCACCGAGTTCGATCGGACCTACGCGTTCATGGATCTTGATGTTCAAGACCCAATTAACAAGGTTTGTTAGTTGCTGTACGTCAATCCATTTGAATGAACTAATCCCTGACTCCCTAGCCCCCACCTCCGACACCAGGGAACATGTTTGACGCTTTACCTGCACTCGCTGCCCCCAACACCTTTGGAATTACGTGACGAACTTGAACGGTATCTTAGCACAGACCCGGAACATGTTACTGACGTTTGCGCTTGGTGGCACGAACATAGGCTTGCGTATCCTCGCCTTCACCGCATGGCTTTAGATTACTTGACAATACCGGGTACGTACTTCAAGTTAACTTCCTTTTCCCATTCTCTGTTTAATTTTCCTATCTAGCTACTTCAGTCGACGTTGAACAGGTTTTCAGCCAAGGGCGCCTTGTCCTATCCCACGTCCGTAGTCGCCTCTCGGTTCAGACAACATGCGCCTTGATGTGTCTTGGGGTCTGGAGCCGTCTTGGATATGTGAAGGATAGTGACATCAAGACCGTTGTTGTCTTACCAGAGGTCCCTGCCGATGAGGATGAGGAGGAGCTCGTGGTTGGATGGGATTCAATTTAGTTAGTAGACACGTTTACGGTGACGGACAATTCTTTCCATACTTTGAAACCCAAAGTTGCTCATGTGAACAGAAAACCATTCTGCAAATCGACGGAGCAAGGCCACCTTGACGCGAAGTCTGTCCAATATGCATGAAAGCTTGCGATTTGACTTTCCGTGCACAACTGTCCATTTGGTGATGTTCGCTAACAACGGCTTTATCTCCTCTTCAGATTGCTTTATTCTCTCAACATCACATCCGTTGCCCTCAGGATCCAGCACCGTGCGCTACGCGAAGCAGGACCCCATCGACTGCGTGGCCGTGCTCCGCCTCGGCTTTATTCTCTCGACATCGTGTCCGTTGCCCTCGGGATCCAGCACGCTGCCCGATCTCAGTGCTCACATCGCCCATGAAGTTGCTCATGTGAACCGAAAACCATTCTGCAAATTGACGGAGCACGGCCGCCTTGACGTGAAGTCTGTCCAATACGCGTGAAAGCTTGCAAATTGACTTTCCATGCTCAACTGTCCTTTGGTGATGTTCGCTAACAGCTTTATCTCCTCTTCAGATTGCTTTATTCTCTCAACATCGCATCCATTGCCCTCAGGATCCAGCACCGTGCGCTACGCGAAGCAGGACCCCATCAACTGCGTGGCCGTGCTCCGCCTCGGCTTTATTCTCTCGACATTGTGTCCGTTGCTGTTACGGATCGGACTAACGGAGCGTTTCGGCCCGGAAGTGGACACTGACGTACAAGGGTATGACACCGCGTCAGCAGCTTATAGTCATGGACTTAGTTGATCCTCAGTAAAAAAGGAAGTCACTGAAAAGTCAACTAAAAGTCAGCTAAAAGTCATCGACTTTCAGTTGACCGACGTCCTATTTTTTTGACTTTGAAAGTCACCCAAAAGTCACCCAAAAGTCACTCAAAAGTCAGCTAAAAGTCATTGTTGACTGACATCTGACTTTGAAAGTCACTCAAAGGTCACTCAAAAGTCACTCAAAAGTCAGCTAAAAGTCATTGACTTTCACTTGACTGATGTCTGACTTTGAAAGTCACCCAAAAGTCACTCAAAGTCACTCAAAAGTCAGCTAAAAGTCATTGACTTTCACTTGACTGACATCCTACTTTAGTGACTTTGAAAGTCAGGCAAAAGTCAGGCAAAAGTCAACAAAAGTCAATGAGAAGTCAATGTAAGTCATTGACTTTTTGTTGACTGAGATCCTATTTTTTTGACTTTGAATTGACTACAGAAGTCAAGTGCCAGTCATCAAAAAGTCAATAAAAAGTCAAATTGACTTTTCATTGACTTCCTTAGTCACAGTCACACCAAATTTGTCACAAATAATAATAATAATAATAATAATAATAATAATAATAATAGCATTTATTAAATACAGGGGGGCTAGTACTAATGGTGGGTGTAGCCAATGCTCAGGCGCGACTGATGTGGTAGCCGTGGTTGGGGTGGCAATGGCTGGGTCGGTGGCGCGGCTGGGGCGGTGCGGTTGGGGTGGTGCGGCTGGGGTGGCGCGGCTGGGGCGGCGCGGTTGGGGAGGCGCGGTTGGGGCGGCGCGGTTGGGGTGGTGCGGCTGGAGTGGCGAGGTTGGGGTGGCGAGGTCGAGTGGCGCGGTCGGGGTGGCGCAGCGGCGTCGGGGGTAATGCGGTCGAGGTGGCGGCGTTGAGGCGGGGAGGGGGCGCCGTGGTGGTTGGCGACCTGGTTAGGGTGGCGAGTGGGGCGGCCTGCGATGAAATAAGAAAAACATAAAAAAAACAAAAAAGGAAAACTTATCTAAGTAGGCGCGGTTGGGGTGGCGGCATTGAGGCGGGGAGGGCGCCGTGGCGGTTGGCGACGTGGTTAGGATGGGTGGCCTGCGATGAAATAAGAAAAACATAAATAAATAAAGAAGGAATACATATCTTAAGCCCACTCCGGCGACGGTTGGGGCAGCGGTGATGGGCTGGGCAGCTTGCGGATGGCCTGCGTCGAGGTAGGACAGGTGCCGGCGTCGATGATGGGGCGGTGTCGAGATGGCGCCGGTGCAGTGGGGTTGAGGTGGGGGGCGCTGGTGGCAACCTCATAGCGGGTGGTGGTAGCCGGGTCGGTGCAGTCGAGGTGTCGTGGCCATGTCGAGGTGGCGGGGTCAGGGTCGAGGGGGCAGCGGGTGGGGTTGTGCTGAGGTTGCGGCGAAGTCGTTACATGCTCGTGAGAGCGGGAGGTCCTGCCCAATTGAAATGAGTAAGACAACAAAAGTGAAAAAATAAAAATAAAACTTACACCAAGTGTCGCGAGACGGCGAACAACGGGATGGCCAGCGTACACACGCGGGAGTGGCAGGCTGAGGGGGTGAGAGCGGCAAGTGAGGTAAGTTGGGTGCTTGCGTGCCGCGAAGTGTGAAGGCGCGGAGGCCTTTGTGAAGGCAGTGACGAGGCTGCCACGTCCTGCGACCTGCACCGGTTAGAGACGAAACGGGAAAAAAAGAAAGAGAAAAACGTAGCTTCCTAATGCTGCGTCTTCGGAGATTGCGTGAAGGGGAAGGTGAAAGGGAAGGTGAGGGTGAGGAATAGGAAGGGAGGTTGGAGGAAAGTGGGGTGTTCGCTTGGGTGTTCGAATTCGAACACGCGGCCAAGTGGCGCCACAAATTAAACCTCCGCCCGGAAGTTGCCCAGATGTGTGCGGCAGCTATGTTTTTCTATCTTGGGGAATAAAAATAGGAAAAGTATAAAAATATTTGGGAGGGTGGCTTTCCTCAAACGCTGGGGGGTCCTCTGCCAACTCTAAGTGATCTAATCAGCAGTTTTGAAGTTATTTGACATTAGCTGTGATGCATCAGCTGATCAGCTTGATGTGTTGCAGCTAATGTAAAATAACTTAAGAGCAGCTGATTAGATCACTTAGAGTTGGCAGAAGACCCCCCAGCTTATGAGGAAAGCCACCCCCCCAAATACTTTTATATTTTTCCAAATTTTATTCCCCAAGATAGAAAGGCGTCAGCTTGGAACTGCAACACTACATTTTTTGTCTAAGTCACTTTGGGGCCCTAGTGTTGCAGCAGCTCAGAGCTGGTGTTTTTGTATCTTGTGAAATAAAATTCGGAAAAATATGAAAATATTTGCAGAGGTAGACCTTTTCAAAAGCCAAGGGGTCCTCTGCCAACTCTAAGCAATCCAACCCCTGATTTATTTGACCTGCTCTGAAAACCTTTGGGTCAAGGGTTTCAGCTCAGGGCAAATAAATAAATAAAATGGCTGATCTGATTGCTTAGAGTTGGCAGAGGACCCCTTGGCTTTTGAGAAGAGCCAGCTCCCCAAATATTTTCAGATGTTTCCAAATTTTATTTCAAAAGATAGAAAGTGCCAGTTCTAGTGTCACAGTTTCGCCCTCACCTGCCCATGACTTGCCACACAATAGATTGCCAACCACTGACATCCCCTTTGTGGAGTCCGCCAATACTGCCTGAGGACCCTTGGTGGAACTGGCAAGCTGAAGAAGAACCCCACATAGAAGAATGAATAAGTGCCATGAGTCGCAACAACTGCACTTTGAGATCATGGGATGCAGTACACACTAGATGCTAGAATTGATGTGACAAGTTGATTAGATAATGTGTCACTCGGAAGTGTGCTGTGCAAGAAGAAGCGAGGAGTAGTCGAGTTGAATTGAGCAGCAAAGTGTGGTATAATAGGAGCACACAGGACAATTTCAAGAACACAAGTTGGATGATCCATTCACATCAAAGTCCAGTACAATTTATACTAAGTTTGTTATCATAATTTGTTAATACAAGTCGCGAAAGTATCATAAGACATCAGAAGGGATATGAGACCATTGTCAAGACGCGCGGTCATGGGGAAGGGATTGATACAGGGAATCACTAGTCAGAGGCCATGTGTACAGTATGGAGAGGAATCTGAAGCCAAAACCAAACACAATAGAGAGGAGTCGAGGCAGCAAGAATGGTATCATATGGCACCTTTGCCTTGTGACTTCAGGCTCTGGTGTGCTTGTGCTTTATCCAAGGCATATCCTAGAAACACTAGAGAGACATACAGAGGTGAGAGTAGTGATTGAAAGTCCGGTCCGGTCCGGTTTTTTTCCCTAATTTGGAAAGACCGGGACCGGGACCGATCCATCGGTTCATCCCCTCGCCCCAAAACCGGACCGAGCCGACAGGAGTCGGTCCCACCCGGTTGCCGGATTCTCAAAAGACCGGTCCGAACGGTCTAAACCGGCTCATCCTGAGCCGGTCCCAACCGGTCATGGACCGACTGCAACCGCAGGCATAACAATATAATTCGATTGCGATTTGTGCTTGTGCCTTGGCTTGTGCTACTGGTATTTTACAATAAGTCATAGTAACTTGAACTACTCTACTACTACTGTATGGAATATAAGGCCCTCGTCCTCTTCGCGACAAAGAGGACGCGTCGCAATCATTGTCCGATCGTCGGCTTGAGTCGGCGTCGTGGTTGTCGTCGACATCGCGGCCGTTGACTCGGATGCGTCGTCGTCGTCGGTTGATGCATCGTCATCGTCGGTTGATGCGTCGTCGTTGTCGTCGTGGATGTCGATATATTGTTCTTGAGGCTGTGTTGATATTGCGGCTGCTGGTGTGTCGTCCTTGTCGACGTGTCGTCGTCTTGATCATCGTTGTCGTTGTCGACGTGCTGTTGGGGCCGTCGTCGTGGTAGTAGGTGCGTTGATGGTGCGGTTGTCGATGTGCCGCCGTTGTCGATGTGTCGTCGTTGCGGCTGTCGGGTATCGTCGTTGCGGCTGTCGGGCGTCGTCGTTGTAGGACTTGTGGTCGCCATCATCTTGTTGTTGCTTGTAGTTGTCGGTGTGTCGACGTTGCGGCTGATGTGTCGTCGTCGATGTTGGAACGACCGTGGTCGGTGGTCGGTGTTGGCGTGGTGTTGAGGCCGGTGATGAGGCCGGTCCGAGGCATTGACGTCGGCGTCGCTGCAGTCGGCCCGGGTGTCGGAAGGGTGGTCGTAGTTCCCTTGGTCGGCGTTGTCGAACTTACCGTTGTCGGATGGTCGTGGCTGGTCGTGACTGTAAAGACCGGTTGGGACCGGTCCCAACCGGCCCTGTAGCGGTTCACCCATTTTCCAAATTTGGATGAACCGCAACCGGTAATGTTCTCAGGCCGGATGAACCGCAACCGAAGGTCCGGTTGCAACCGGTTGCGGTCCGGTCCGGTCCCGGTTTTTTTCCGGTTCATGGGACTGGACTTTCGAACACTAGGTGAGAGGGGTGAAGAGGTTGTATAGTAATCAAGGCGCAAAGCCCCAGGGTGTCCAAAGATTAGCTCAAACTGTTCACCCTACCAGAGTCGCCCAATGTGCCAGCATGAGACGGTCCGGACGGGATCATGGTGCACTTCAGCAGATGCACGGTGAGGGACTACTCCCCTTCACTGCAGGATTGCTACCAGGAGTCTTGGGAATAGGTCCTGAAGATTGGCTGTCACGCAACCCTGGCATGTGGTATGCATCGTGTTTGTCCAGAGGAGCCCAGATGAGTCTGTTCCTGGGTTGTGCCTCATTTCTGATGAACTTTACTGTGGGGTGCCTCATGGCCCTTATCTCTGACTTGACTCATGATCTGGACTCACTATCTCTGACTCATGCCATGCACCTTATTGCCATTGGCTTCTCATATTAGGGTTCAATATTTGGGCTGAGCTTGAAAGCTCCCTATTTGTGTATAAGTACTGCACCTTCTGCGCACAGACTCCTTAGCTTTGATATCTTGTGTAATACCTTCCCCTACTCAAAGTTTGTCCTAGGGTGTAGAACCTTGATCCCTCCTTAAAGCAGAGACGTGCTGTTTGCCATGTGCCATCCATATTCCCTTTATCAAAAACCACCACATATTTCTGGACTCTTCTGATCCATGCATAACTCCATGCAATCATGATCTTCCTTATTTGTAACTCCCTTTGTTAGCTTGCTAGGACCCATATCCTAGGATCATGCCATGTGTTTGTCTCTGAAAGACACCATGTATTACTATATAACATTGAGACCTATCTAGCATGTATGGTAGACTTGACTTCTTGTGCAATACCACACTCTCTGTCTTACAATCTATTTGATTTGCCTTTGTGCTTGAATCCACAATGTTATGATTGTTCTGGACGTGGACTCTGACTCATCGAGGGTGACTAGCGAGTGTCAGGAGTACTTAGTCACAGACTGCACAGCATCAGTCAGCTGCAGTGTTTGGCATGTGATACTGTACGATATGACTCATTGTGACGTGGCATGACTCATTCCTAGTAGTAGTTGTATTAGGGTTCGCTCTACTTATGCTATTGGCTAGTTACGATTCGGGAGGAGCTTGAAAGCTACCTCGTACTTGTATATAGAGTATACGTCCGGTCCGTGCTAGGGCGTGGTGACACCGCTGGTGACGGCTGGTCACGTCGCCAAGCCGTCACCAGCGCAATACCCGAAATATACGTGCCCCCAAGCGTTCGGATGACTCATAGTGTCCTAAGTCCGCTTCGTATGTTCCGCACGTTTCGTATGTTTTTCGCGCCACTTCTGCTTTCGGCTTGGCTTACTCCATCGTCTCCTTCGCACGCTGCGTATGTTTCGTGCGCTTCGTATGTTTTGCGCGCCTTCCGCTTTCGGCTTTGCTTACTCATCGTATCCCTTTCTTTTCTTTTCTTTTCTTTTTTTTTCGGTCGACTCATAGTATCCTTGGTATCCTTAGTGTGCTTTGTATGTTCCGCACACTTCCTATGTTTCGCACCCTTTCCGCTTTCGTCCTCAGCCGCATCACCGTCCCTCGCGCCGAACCTACCTGTCTGGGCTGCCTCTGGGCTGCCGATGGTCGTGCCGCGTTCGCCCCCAAGAGCCGTTTCGCACGTTTCGCACGTTTCGTTTGCTTCAGCGACGTTTTTTTTTTTTGGGCTGGGGCCCCATCCTTGCTAATCACCCTAAGATCGTTTTGGATCGTTCGACTCTTCCGACTCCCTTTTCACCGCTCACACTTTGCATCCTTTGCATCCTTAGGCCGCTTCGAACGTTTCGGTCGCCGTGTGCGCCCCTGAGCCCGAACCTACCTAGGCTGCCGATCGCACAATTCGGGAGCATCCCGGAGACGCTCAAAAGGATGCTGAGGTCAGTTCGAACCTTTTTTTTTTTTGGCCTTTGCTAATCACTCTGAGCGCGTTTCGGACGTTTCGACCGTTTCGAGAGTCCTTTTTTGCTGCTCCCGCAGGTCGAGCACGTCGTTTGTGGCCACACACACTCTCGAGCACACCTGCCAGGACCAGTGGGTCGGACGGCGACCGGACAGGCTCGATCGGGGCAGATCGAGCCGTATCCTTTTCCTCTGTCCAGCTAGCACGCCTGTCACGGATCCCAACACGTCTGGATGGGCGCCTACCCTGTCCTGTTGTCAAAGTCGCCGTTCGAACGAAAAGGTGAGGACTGCTTCGTCCCCAATTTCTGTCTGACCTTCCGAACCCCTCACATCGTTCAGTTCCCTCGCACCATCCGATCCTGCCAGATGGTCCAGTTTCCCACCGTGTCCAGACCCTACGCGGGGTGACGGTGGCTGAGCCGCCTGCAAGAACCCGCCACGGGTGTAGTCCAGCACCGTGCGCCTAGTTCCCCCTTGCGCCAATCAGCGCGCTCACTCCAATTTGCACAGGTCCGACCACAGACAGGGCAACCGATCGTCTCTCAAGGGGCCCGCGATTCCGCATACAGAGGACGTTTCAGACCCAATTGACCCCCAAGCTTTCATTTTTCTACTCGCTTTCTTCATTCTCTTTTTCATCATCTTCGTCTTCGTCTTTCTTTCTCTTTCATCCTCTTTCTCTTTTTTTGGTTCGTTCGCTTAGTGGCCCGTGAACGCAAGACGACTCGCGGCACGGACTTTGTGAGTTAGCCACCCCGCCTTCTATTGGGGCGATGTCGCTCACCAAGCAAAGCCGATGGTCGCAACCTCGTTTACTCCCAGCTCGCCGCTGGCGCACAAGAGGCGACGACTCGATGCAACAGCGAGCCTCGATCTTTTCTCGCCATCGTTCTGCGCCGGTGACGGCAGTGAAGGTGAAGGTGATAGCGACAACGAGGAGGACGAGATGGCGGTGTTCGCTTCTCTCTCGTCGGGCTCGGGCGGTCTCGATCCACCACCCAGCGGCTTTCCGATGCCTGGTCCACCAGACGGCTCCATGCGGACTTCCGCGGACTTGTCTGCGCGCATGCAGCAGTCTATCGACGAACTGGAAGCCGCCTCGCAAGATGTCCGCTTCCGTATCGCTCGCGATGAGCAGAGCGACAAGACGACCGCCGCCACCTACCGCAGGCACGTCAATGCGTACGCCATGTGGTGGGACGCATACCAGGCCAGCGTTCTCTTAGGGGACCCCACCCAGGTCGCAATTCCTGCCTTTCCGATCACTGCTGCGAAGGTGACGATGTTCCTGGAGTACACGAGCACTCGTCCAAAGGTAAGTGCTCCGTTTCGCTGCCTGATTCCATTGACGTATCACTGCTCTCAACAAACTCGCAGCGCAGGCACGGGAGCTCCGAGGAAATCCCAGGCTCCGTTGTGGGGGCGAGCGTCATCAAACAGACCATCTCGGCCCTCGAGCATTACCGAGGCGAACACCAATATCTCCACAAGGACGTCCCTGAGACGCATATAGGACTCCGCCTTGACCGCCGCATCCATCGCTTTGAGGTCGCTGCCCAACACAACGAACCAAAGCGCATCGCATCTGCGCAGGCGTTAAAGGCTTCGGGGAGCTCCTCGGGTACGTGTTTCCCTCCGAACTGCCTGGTCCCAGTGACCGACACGCTGTGTGACTAGATACGTATACAATGGAAGACCTCAAGCGGTGCTCGCTCTATTGTTTGACGGAATGCAGCGGGCGAAAGGATATCTTTGTAGGACTCCGCGATCGGGCGATGTTGCTTCTGTCTGCGAGCACTGCACTTCGTGGTGCAAGCTGTCGTGCAGTCGAACTGTCAGACCTTTTCCCCGCCGCCATCCCTTCGCCAGGTGGGGGCGGGTCAGGAATCGAGGTGAGACGCGCTTTTTATAATCGGTGCTGCGCGTTACCTGATCGCTCGATGTGTGAAACAGGTACTCGGCATCCTACTGGACAACGCGAAACACAACCAGACTGGCCGCACGGACGAGCATGGGGCCATCCGTCACCGCCTTGTCGAACTCTGTCCCATCAATGCTGTCGCGATGCTGCTCTGGGCGACGTTCCACCTCAGGCAGATCCCGGTTCCAGAGTTCGCTCCAGACTTCTCGGATCCCGACTTTGGGGAGTTCGGAAGACGTGACTGGTATAACCAGCTCCTGTTTTTCTCTAGCACGGGCTCGCCAGACGTTCCCTTGAAGTACAAATGTGAGTCACCACTGCAATGATATTCCTCTGTAAATGGCTGACCCTCGGCGTTAGCCCACAATGACAGGGTCAACATCATCCACGCCAAGAATGGGGTGTCGATATCCAAGTCCACTCATGCAGGCCGACCGTTCGCAGCGCAAACTGCTCGAGCTCACGGCGCCAGTGTGAGTGGGACAAAAGCGCTCGGTGGGTGGAGCGAGAGCGGGTCTTTTCGGCCTTGCTATGACCGCGCGTTCCCGACTGACGCACTCCTTGGTGCCGCCATGTTTAACGCTCAGCAGCCGGATGCTCATTTCCAGCCTCGGACTGCCCTTGGTGAGTCATATTCTGTACCTCTTGACCCTTTGTTGGTCTCAAACATGGTTGCTAGAACCACCAGCGGAACTGCTGGCCGCCGTGTTTCCTTGGGTGGAGCACGAGCAGGGCGAGCTTGCCCGACGCCAAACCGCCAGCGGCCCAAAGTCTGCCGACATCGCGCTCAAGCAGTTCCTCCGCTTGCTGGTGTGGCTTCGCCGTGTTCTTCTGCAAGACTGTGCCATCTTGTTCGCAAAGTACCCCTCCTGTGCCATGTTCCGATATCCCCCGTTCAACGATCCGGCGTTCCGCCAGTTTGCCAGTTCCGCTCAGTCTGTGGTTGACCAAGCGGAAGAAGAAGTTCGCCACGCTTTCAAGGATCTGCCCGAGCGTGTTGCGGCCACTTTCCGTGGTTTGGCCACGGACATAAAAATGGACCAGCGCTCTCAGCGCACTGACACAGAGTTCCGCTGGGACGCACTTGACAGCCGGCTTGACCAGCTAACAGCCCTACTGCAGGTACTTGTCGGGTCGAAGTCGTTCAAGGGCGACTGCAAGGCGAACAAAGGTTTTTTTTTTCTCGTCTCGTTTGGCATAGTACTCATTCGGGTATGGCAGCGGTGCGCGCCCTTCAAAGTCTGTCCGACCCTCACGATACTTTCCGAGCCATTTCCGGCACCTCATCACCCCAGCCGTTCGCAACATCTCCTGCGGCCACCAATCCTAACATCACAATCAATATATCCAGTCCATCCACTGGCACACCCACGTCGAGCCTGACCTGTGCGGTCACTCAACCCACTCAGCCACTCATGGGCTCGGCTCATTCTAACCTCGCTCACAGTTCCACGCAGCAGCAGCGTCACATTCCCTTGTACCAAGGACAACCTATGACCCCGGCCCAGCTCGCAAAATGGAAGTCGCTTACTGTGAAGTATGGTGAGCTTGATGGTGAGGCGCGTGTTCACAAGCACACGTGGGACTGGGTCCAAGGGGAGTTCCTTCCGGTTTACCTTTACCAGTCGGTCAACCGGCTGACTGACTATTGGACCGAGTGGACGGAAGGCATCGGAGGACATTTGTCGACAAGGGAGTTGACCGAGGCTTGGGGTGCAAAGTGGCGGCGAAACAACGGTGGGCAGCGGACAGAATGCGGCAGGAGAAAGAAGGTCATTGACCTTGTGACTGCCCTCTCTGCCAAGCCAAACTGGGACGTTCGCCTGGCCCTACGATTCTTGGAGAAATACGAGGCTTTGTATACTAGTCCTCGAAAATTTTGTGATTGGCTCAAGGCCGAAAACATGCAGGCTGTGCTCGTTTCTGCGGCGACATACCGTCACTAGCTTTACTTTATTTACTTTTGTTCTTCAATGCTACACATTTTATTCGGAAATATATTATCTACAATCCCTAAGGTCAATCGTCACGGTCTCGGAAAAATAACTCAAATAACGCGAAGCCACCACGTGACCTCTCGGATTCTCGCGACATCGATTCGCACTCGTCGCTCACCCGTCGCTCACCGGCGCTCACCACTGGTATCTCTCCTTCCCTTCCCAATACACACACTCGCTCTTCCTTCGTCGCATCGCCCATGGATCGTCGCTACCCATATTCACCTGGCAAGCGGTTCGCAGCCCACTCGTAGACAGGCCCCGCGTCCCTGCGCGTCATCCCGTCTTTGTTCGCTGGCCTTGCCGCTCTTCGTTCCACCGCTCGACGCCCATATCGAACAATCACTCCTTTGCCACCCTGACACCTCAGCCACGCCGTCCCCTTTGTTAAGAGGTCAATGTGCGGTTTTGTTTCTGTTGTCTTCATACTTACAGATCCTGTAGTGCGCCTGCTGTCATCGGCCTCGACGCCGGCACCTGTTCGGCATATCTCACTGTCTCGGATTCGGGGTTCTTTGTCTCGCTCGCCGCTCGTACCTTACGCCCTCGATTCCTGCGTCTCGTATCTGTGTTCGATTACCTCCGTGCTCCCTCGACTCGCTTCCCCTATGCCACCCGTTTTCCTTACCGTTAGCTACGGGTTTCCCTGTATAATACCCCCCTTCCCTTCTGCCGAATACACTAGCGTTCGTATCACCAACTTTCACCCTTTCCGTCTCGTGCCAGTGCGACCCTCATTTCGAAGTCAGGCCCTACCGCAGGCAACTCACAACCAAGACCACTCATCACTATCGCCGCCACGGACAGCGTCGTCTCGTCTCGTCTCGTTTCATTTCATTTCCTCCCGCTCGCTCTCGCTCTCGCACTCGTCGTCCCCCCTTTGCGGCTTTGGTCGCATCCGCATCCTCTTTATCTTTAACCCCTCTCCCTGAATCCTTCTTCGACACCATCCAGCGGCTCTTCAAGGTGCCCGCCCCGTCAACCTCCCTACAACGGCTCCCTTTGCGAATGCCTCGATCCAGTGGGCCGACGCCTTCTGTGACGCGCTCTACACAATGCGTGACAAGGCCGAGGACGGCCGCGTGTTCGAATTGATGCCCTGGCGAACGCCTCGAACGGTATGTGGTCTCTTGCCAGCAACACGTGACTCAGTGCTGAACGCCCGACTCCGACCCCTTTTCGATCTGGGCCTGGCACTCAAAGAGATGGCAGTATACGAAAAGCGGGAAGTAGGCCTGGAAGAGGCGCGTCAACGTGCCCATAGATATGCCGAGAAACTCAAGAAACTGTTGCAGGACGTATGGTTTTCAGTGCCGCATGTCCGTCCGGTACCGGCTGACCGGTTCGTGTTGCAGGACGAGAACGCCCGTAACAACGCCCTCCGCTCCATCCAAGAAAACACTGCAGAGGTGAGGAACGAGAAGGAGAAAGCCGACCAACACGAGAAAGAGGTGCAGCGGGAGGAAGAGGTACTTGAAGGCATCCGCGACAACCTTGAAGGCATCGACCTGCTCATTCTCAGACAGTCGCGCACTCACCGGCCCTGCAGATAAGACCCAGGTATTTCGTGATCAGATCGAGCAAAAACAGAAGGAGCTCCAGCCCTGGAAAACGGAGATTAACCAAAAACAAGCCGAGGTCGATGTCAAGACAAGTGAGCGTGACATGCTGGTCAAGAAGGCTGAGGCGGTCGAACAGGCCAGTGCGGAGGCACAAGAGGCTCTTGAAACAGTCAAGAGTGACCAGAAGGCCAAGGTGTGTTTTCTTGGTCTAGCCGTGTTGTTCGCTCTCTAACCATGCTCCAAGATCGGAGAACTCGAAAACCTCAAGACTAAGGGGCGGTCTCTCCAACGGGAGGCGAACGCTGTGAGGCAGAGAGTCCGGGTATGATTATCAAGGGTTCATTACAGACGGCTAATACGAGGCTCGCCCCGTGTAGGACTTGATCATCCGCGTAAACCAGCACCGTGCTCAAGCATCCTCCACGAGGCAATGTGCCGAGGAGGCCAAAGCGTCACAAGCGGCCAGCGCTTCACAGAACAAGGTCTTGGATGGTCTGACACGCTTGAGGAAGTCAGGTCGGGTCAGCGGATTTCATGTGAGTACCACGTGGAAGTTTTTGGCGAACCTCACGTCATGGAGCAGGGTCGACTTGGAAGTCTCGGGACTATCCCTGACAGGTACGACGCGGCGATTACAACTGCATGTGGTTCCCTCAACGACATGGTCACGGACACGGTGCAGCAGGGTCAAGCCTGCATCGAGTACCTCCGAAAGCAAGACGTCGGACGCGTGGATTTCCTTGCGCTCGAGAAGATAGACGAGACGAACGGCATGAGGTCCATCCAGACTCCAGAGAACGTCCCACGCCTATTCGACCTCGTCGAGCCGAAGGAACCGCGGTTCGCTCATGCGTTCTACAAGGCATTGCGTGACACATTGGTCGCGCAGGATCTCGCGCAAGCAAATCGCATAGCATCCGGTGCGCGCGGGTGGCGAGTTGTCACTCTCGTGGGAGAGCTCGTCGATTCGTCTGGCACGATGTCCGGGGGCGCGGCAAAACCCAGAGGTGGTGTCGATGCGGTTCCGCCTGACTTACCGCAAAAGTACGAGCAGGACAGCGAAGCCGCTGCCTTGAAGCTCACAGAGGCTATGGAAGAGCTTCGGGCAGCTGAAGCGGAGCTAGAGGCTGTGGGGAGGTCTGGGCCACAGATCAACCTCGAGATTGACCTGGTCAATCTCGATATCCGAAACGCCGGGAAGCGCGTCATAGAAGCTGAAAAGTGGGTCCACGACCTCGAGTAAGCACCGCATCACTCTCTGTTGTTCATAGTATGTTAAGGCTGGAGCCAACTTAGGACGCAGAGCAAGCCAGGTGCGGGTGATCTCTCTCGTGTCGCATTCCTAGAACGCGAGATTTCTACCGCCCAGAACGAGCTCAAAAGGTTGCAGTCTCCGTCGGGTACGATCGAAGAAGCGATCAAGGCCCTCGAGAAGAAGATTCTCGATATCGGCGGTTCCCAGTTACTTGCGCAGAGGGCAAAAGTTGATGGCCTGAAGCTACACATCGACATTGCAAGCGAGGGGATCACCAGAGCAGAGGTAGCGATGACTAAAGCAGAGAAGGACTTGGCCAAGCACGAGGGTTCCATTGCCCGTAACCAGCAAAGCTTGGAAGGCGTCGAAATTGAACTCGAGAAGCTGAGTCGCTGCAGGAGCCAGGAACCAGAGACCAAGACGAGACGCGAGAACGGAGCAGGAGGGTACAAATTTGGAGGAACGGGAACAGAGTGAAGCCAGAACATGTACGAAACGATCGTTACGCGCGCGGAATCGGTCAAGTCGAAGGGAGGTAACTGATGTAGAAAGAGATAGTAGACGACTCAAGAACCAGAGATCGTCGAACAGACGCGACAACGGAGGACGAGGCGCACGCGAAGTCGAATGAGGAAGGTGAAGAGAGAGGCGAATACGAGATCTCGTGGAGCCGATGTAGCACGAAGTAGGAGACCTAGAAGGGGGAGAAGGGAATCAGTAGAGCAAACTCGAGTATGGAGAAGAAGGTCGATCTTGAGGGAGGCGAAAAGAAACGACGTGCAAAGAGGACGACAAGAGTCGGATGTCTTCGACTTAAGACTTGATCCGAGATGGTTGTCAAATCACGCGGGAGAACGAAAACGAGAATGAGAACAGGGGAACCGACTATGACATTGAGAGCACGAACACGACAGACAGCCTTTATACGAAACGATCAGTACCTAAGGCCAAACGAATCGAAATGCGACCAAGTCGAATATGTGAGAAGAAACTTGAACGCCGTAGTGGGAGGAAAGTAAACGAAAAGTCGAGGATGAGACGAGGGTTGACAGACGAAAACACGAGGCCGACGCGAGAGAATGGCCGTAGGTAAAGTAAGGGTCGGTGAGCAAAGGCGCAGGCCGAACGACAGGTTGGCCTTACAGCGCGCGGGGGATCTGCCCCTCTTCGGCGTTGCCATTGCGAGCCGCCTTCGCCAGCGGCAACGCTCGCTGCTTACCCTTTGACAACTTCTTCGTGCGTTTCGCCTCGAGCTCAGCTTCATACCGCTTGACAAGATCCGGGAGCGCAGGACGGACCATACACGCCGGCATCCACATACGCAAGTGGCTGTCTGGCTCCAGTGGGGCGCGCGCACCACGCTTCCTTTTCCTTGTGCCCGTGTCCCTGTCGTCGGGATCTCCGCCACTATCCTCAGATGCCGAGGGGAGTACGTCGTACGTGGTGTCCGCGGGCTTTCGGGATTCTTGAATTCCCGCACGGGCAAGGGACACAAGCTGCGCAGGCGCGACCTCGAGGCGATACTCCAAGATGCCATCTGTGTAGGCGTGCATCCGCGAGCCATGAATATTCACAACGAGTCCCCGCAATCCACCAGCGTCTCCGTCTCCAGCGTCTCCGTCTCCTGTGTCGTACGCACCGGGACCCAAAGAAGAGAAGTGCCGCGCCAGAAACGTTGACGGAGTCGCCTGAAGCAGTCTTCTCTCCTTCCCGCCGGGCACACCGACAGCTGCCGCTTCCAACGCAGAGCGTCGCAGGGCACGGAGCACGATACTTGGCCACAAGATGGTACGAAAGCGTTTTATGATGATGTCTTTGAGCCCCCACTCAAAGCGCAACTCACAAAAGTGCGCGAGTCTCCCTAGATCCGGTTCGCGCTCCCACCGGGGCAGTGTGCGTGTGTGGCACGCGCTGGCGTCCGTTGCGCTGATGATCGGATTGGTGTACGAGAGCAGGACGTCGATGTCGGGAAACGCGTCCGGTACGGCCTTGGCCAGGGAGGGCTTCTTGGAGCCGAGGTGCCCACGCGAATTGGTGCGCAATTCGCCGCGCAGGTCCTCGCGCCACGTGGTGAGGAAGTCGGGGAGCTCGTCGCGGGTCAGAGACTGAGTGGCCTTGAGGAGTTCGTCGCCGAACCCGCACTTTGCGAGCCTGTGAGCTGATCCCGGTCCCACAGCGGGCGAGGCCGGCGGGGTGGTAGTCGCCACCGGAGAGCAGACCGATGAGGATGAGTCCACCTCTGGTCAGCTGGACGGATGGGTGCACGAGGATGTCGGCCGATGTGTAGACCGTGGAGTGGTTGTCGTCCACACGACCATCCGCGTTCTTCATGGTGTGCTTACTGTTCCCTGAGAGGTTGACGCTTGAGCTAGATCGAGAAGGATGAGAGGGGCGATTTGCGTGCGTGGGTTAGCTAGGGCGCACCTGCGAATGACCATCTTAGCACCAAAGAGGAAGTTATCGACGTCATCTGATAAGACCGCGTCGATAACCCCTATACTATTTAGGTGAGCCAGTTCTGCTTCCGCCTCGCCAGGGGCCTTCAGGGGGGCCTCCTCAGTTAGCAGAACGCCAAAATAAAGAAAAATCTGAACGCACCATTCTCCATTCGAATCCAAATGCTTCGATAATTTCCTTCATACTGTCGACGAGCCAGTACTTTCGCTCAGAAATTCTCTTTCCGCGCTTGACCTTAGGGCGTTTGGGACCGTCGAAGATGAAAAGAGGGAGGAATGGTGCGCTCGTGAGCCTGGCACAGCGGAAGAACAGTGTGCGAAGTTCGGGGTTCTCTCCCTCTCTTCCGTGCACGGCGTGAAAAAACCAGATGGAGGCATCAATGCCGATGCGAAGACCACGAAAATTGGCAGGATTGGCCTCGAAACCATCAACGACGGCAATGTGGGTGAGAGACCGCAGTTTCCCGGAAGGTCTGAGAATCTGAGCTGTGTTAGAGGGTCCACTTGGTTGAGAGGGCAGTTACTGTGAGCGTACTTACATCCCAAAGGCCAGCCACGCCCATTTTGTGCAGCAACAAGAGTATTCCTTCCGAGCCCCCTATTATTTCCGCGTTTTCCCCCGTAACGCGTCGAGTCACGTGATATAACGCGGGGAAGCGAACAGAGAGCACGCAGAATGTGTGCACACCGGAACAATACATGCACACCAAATGGAAGAAATGACAGGAGAGTGTAAGTGGTAGAAAAGCAAAAAGAAGAGGAGGACAATTGTCAAGTCAAGCCGTAGCGAACAACGGAGCATGTGACATACCACTCTCCATTGTAACGTTTTGTCGACTTTTTCCCGGCGGGCAAAAAGAAATGCGGCGGGATACTGAAAGAAAGACACAGCAACCCCCGAGCAGAGCGTAATTTCTGTATGCCAGGGCCTCACGTTTCGGATGTGGACTTAAAAACACGGGACCTGACAGCACGCGCACAAGAGGGAAGGGCTGTACAAACGCGAGAGAGACGCACCGGGCAGATGCTCAGCAAGGAGAGGCCGACGATGCCACGGTTGTCCATGCCGAGCGGTCCCGAGGCAGGGCGCGACGCTGTACGTGCTCAGCAAAAACGTGGTGACGACAAGGCACAAGAGCTCGGCGCCGATGAAGCGCCCGCTGGTGAACGTGAGCCGGCAGAAAGCAGACATGGGGCTCGCATACGGGCGGCTGATGACCACACCCTGTTCGACCGAAGTACTCCACCGTGGAGGCGACATCCACCTGTGCGGCGCTGTAAAACGTACATGTGCGTAGTTTGAGACAGACGCAATCAGCCGCAATCACCGAGGAAGAACACGATGCGCACAAATAGTAGGTCTGCGCGACAAAGTCGAGGATCCAGTAGTACCGCTTGCGTTCGTTGACTTGACCCTCGAACACGTCCTTTTGCATCTCCAGGATGGAAATATCAAAGGTACCACCACCAAGATCGTTGACAGCGATAACAGTCGTCGGCGAGGTCAAGTCCGTAGTTAAGAGCTGCGGCAGTAGGCTCATTGATTACGCGAAGGACTTCAAGGCCCGTCCTTCAATGCCTGACGTTGTCACGCTGAGCATGCGGACGGTGTTGACGGCTTGGCTATGGGTCAGAATTTACTAGCATACAGTGGCAGGATTAGATCGACGCCGACATACGTACTTGACCTTCTTGAATAGGCTCTGTTCTGCCGTCCCCTTCATTTTGACCAGGACCATTGACGATAGCTCTTCTATGGAGCGCAAGCTCAAGAGAAAGTACATAAGCGCCGACGACTCACATATTGTCGCTGCTTGCTGTGGAACTCTACCTCCACTGCTGGCCGCCCCGCCCATCAGGCTTGGGGACAACTGTGAATGGCCCGACAGAAGGACGGACATAAACACATACGCTCTCTCAAAACAATGAAAAAGGTCTTCGTACCAGTGCCTCATATTGTCCTTCACTTCCTTGTCACCGAACTGACGGCCGATCAACCGCTTGAGTGTGAACACACGTTTTGCGAGTTGACGACTGCCTGTCGCTTAGCGGGAAGGTCAACGAAACGCTCACCATCTTTGTGAACACAACGACGGAAGGTGTTATCCGTGCGCCTTCCGAGTTCTTGACGACTCAAAAGGTCTTGACAGAGACGCAAGAGTTGATCGTCCCCAAGTCGATACCGACAACCGGACCTAAGAAGTGTGAATATTCGGGACGCATATGATGACACGTATACATACCTGAGACCTCAGAGTTCATGTTCCTCGCAATTACGGCAATTAAGGAACGAGGAAGTCCCAAAAAATGTGAGGACAATGTGTTGACAGAGCATCTATAACATAGCTGCCTGAGTGCAGTGGAGGGAGCGGGCTATAGCTAATACGGGGGACGTAGTGACTCACCAAGAACACGGCCATCATAAAACCAGAAGCGATAAGCGACAGTTCCTCCCGACTCAACTGACAGGAGACGTCAAGGGGACTGATTGAAAATTTGATTTCAATAAAGCCACCAGATCTTGGGTGGCGAGTCGATGTGGACGTGTGAGAGGAGCTAGTGCCGCCAACCGCCCACGAAACTGTGGTGATATAAGATATAAGTTTGGGTAGAGACGATAGCCGGTGCTAGACCGTCGAACAAGGGAACTAATGCCATGAAGGAATAAACCGAAGGACGTAAACTGAAGGGCGTACAGATGAACCGCTCGTATATTGGGTACCCGAAAATGAAATGATTGATTGATGGAACAGCACGAAACCATGCTGACCACCTGGCGTAACAGTTGTGCAATGCTCGCCTCTGAGCCGTTCTACCTCCTTCACAACCAGGCTGCCTGCGACCAGGTGTTCTATAGTGCGAAAGGCTAGCTACACGTACTGTAGAGATAATGAGCTCAAGGCTGTTGAAAGGCTGAGTAAACCGATGATGGCATCAGCAAAACGACAAGAGTTTAACCTGTCTTAGTTCATCGCTTAAATTCGGTCATTCTATCACTAAGCCATCAGCGAGGCTAAGTCACATCAATCGGATTTAAGACCATTCAATTCAGAGCTCCGTTTTCACTCAAACGCACAGCGTAAACTAATAAGAGTACTAAGAAAGTAAGACTCCAAATATAGCTAGGCCCCGAGCTCCTGAAGACCATCGTTACCCATGCCAACTCAACGTGTGCACTATCACCCGGTCGAATAGGCGTCGTCGGGCTTGGGGTCGAATGCGGAGGAGTCCTGTCATTCTCATTGCAGTGACGCGGTCACCGTCACCGCTGCCATCGTCTCATCGCCGACGTCCTCAATGTGGTCGGGGTCGCATGCGCGCCCAGTGGCGGCAGCGTCGTTGCGGTCATCATGGTTAGCGAAACGGGTCTGAGCGACAGGACAGGATTATCGTAGTCAGGGAGTTGCACACGGTTGCACACGGCCAGGTCGTTCGCTATCGTAATTGGAGCCCGCCCAGCTCGTGGCTCGCATTGTCCGGTCGCAAGCTGCTATGTCGTCATCGAAATGAGACCCGCATACAGCCGCATCGTTGTCGCTGCGGTCGGCGGCCCTGCACGCAGCGGTTGCAGTGCTACGCTTGGATGTGTTGCGGTGTGCGCCGGTTGAGGTAGTCAAGACCCAGGTCACACGCGGCTGCCAGTGACTCATCGGGCCTCAGGCCGCTGATCTCAGGTTCGGGGCGAACATTGCGGATCATGTTACCATCGAGTTGAGAGAAGCCTGAGGGGTGAAGGAGGCAATCGGGAAGCATACCATGTAACTTGAAGCTGCCGTTTTCGAAACAAGTGAAGACCATTTTTGCAGACAGAAGAGACCTAGGTAGCCAGCAAGAAGTGAATATAATTTGCGTCGACATCGATGGGCCCAGGATAGCGGCAACACTTAGCTCGCATTGCAGCCAAGCCGACTTGGTGAAAAAACGACAAAACAAAACAAACACAAAGACCCGGCCAAGCGAGCCAATCACAATAGCACAATTTGAGACGGAGTTCGAATTTCAACAATCAACGATCAACGCACTCGCGTTCGTCACTGCGCTCTCGAATGTTCGAAGGTTCGACCAGTCCGTGCCAACACCCCTCCACTTCGAGCAAGCCTACATTAACAACGTTATTATCCGACTGAGGAGCTCACAGCACTCACAGCCTGTAAGTCAGGTGTCTACTTGAGTTTCCCTATTGTGAAGCTGACGACAAGACTCTAGCCTGTCCAAGTCGTCACTACCACATCGTACGTCTTCGAATATTATTCTTTTCTGTTCTTCCTATTGACCTCTTTCCTACTCTTACCATCATTGCCAGTCATACTGTCTCGAAATTGAGCCCGCTGCGTGATGTCATGACAAGGTTCTTTTTTTTTTTGGCCTTTTGGCTTTTTAACTCATGTTCGTGATCCCACCACCCCCGCACAGTGTGGGGACCGTGCTGTCCCACTCGGCCGCAAAGCACTCAGAGGTATGTATCCATTGTGCCCCCTGAATGGCCTGAACCTTCACAGCGTCGCTGATCCTTGCGTCTCAGTTCGCACAAGGCATATGATGCGGTGTTCCGTGACTGGGCAGTGTCCCTTTAATGCAACGGCAATGATGCCAATCCCACCCTTGAGACAGCGATGACAATTTCCGGTTCCTCAAAGCGACGACACCGGCCTCTTCGTGCAAGGTAATGGCCGGCCTCAAGTTGCCACAACCAGCGCGCTAACCCACCTCCACAGTCTCCGCTTGGACTGACCACGATGCAGTCATTTGCCTCTGTCAGCGGAAATCCCCAAGATAACCCGGGCTAACGCTGGCCTGTGAAGAGGGAGGGTGAGTCCGCCTCACTCGCCCCAGGAAGTCCACCCTCTGCGCCCCAGTTTCGGAAGTACCTGGGACCTTTGTAGCAATTGTGGGGGGTTCGACAACACCCTGTATCGTAGTCGCTCTGAATATACCATAATTGACCGAATCTTGATTGTCTGCTTGGGAATTAAGCCGTGTTTCTAATAAATAAGGATGGGCCAAGCCCCAATTAAGCCATGAATAAGCGAACAATTAAGCTCAATAAGGAATTGAATCTACTTATTTTGCTTAACTCAGTTAAAACTCGGTTAATCTGAAATCCGTTTAATGCTTGCTTAGGAGTGCTTAAGTGGCTTATTAGTCGAATAAGCAAAAAATTAAGCGAGTGTCGTCTTGCAGATGTCGTACCTTACACCCCCGTCTTGTCTCCGTGTCTCTCGTCTCTACATCTTTGTGCACCACTTATACGCAAGTCCGAGTCAAGCCAATCAGGCTACAGTGTAAATAACTATAATAGATATGGTTGTGCAATATTAATACTTAATATTTAGTGTAATATCTGTATCCTACGTAGGCTAATACGAAGTCGGGGGGGCGCGTTCAAGGCTGGCGGTGCATGTGCCATGTGCCGCCAATTTTTGTAAACGACTCGGATTTGACAGTGTATTGCAGAAATCATATATAGTACAGCCTGAGCATGAAGTCGGCGGTGGCACGGTGCGAAAAAAAAACTAAAACTCTCAGAGTCCTCAACTTGAATGCCCTTCAAGCTCTGGCTGCTGCCAGTGCGTGGAAACGCGAGCCTGCAAGTCGATTTTGCCTAGAACAATGCCGGCGCTCGTTCTCCGGGCGGGTCGACGCCGGCGCTTGTTCACCCAGTACGCGTCGGCGCCGGCGCTCGATTACCCCCTCGCGT
The DNA here is from genome assembly GCA_021525025.1 of Lactarius hengduanensis. Classification (NCBI taxonomy): domain Eukaryota; kingdom Fungi; phylum Basidiomycota; class Agaricomycetes; order Russulales; family Russulaceae; genus Lactarius; species Lactarius hengduanensis. The sequence continues at coordinate 37,954 of JAKELI010000257.1, read as the reverse complement.
CATCACCGTCGACTCCCCCCTCAAAACTCCAAATGTGAGTCACCCCTCGCATTGTCGCAAACAAACGACTTACCACCCGTTTAGAATGTTATTCGGACTTGTTGGTAAACTCTTGCGCGCGCTCCTCAAGGCGGTGTGGAAAGGCTTGAAGGGGGCCATTGGGCCGCTTGTAGCTAGGGTGAGTACCTCCCTTCGCGCTATCAAAACCGCTGACTTACCCTTTCCACAGACAAATGAATGGCGTTTCAGGCTGGACGTGAAGGTCCACTTGAACCTTGCGAATGGATCGGGCGACGTGTTCGATCGGTCGTTTAGACCGATTCGATTCGAGTTGTCTCGCGGCGTCGAGGCGATCCCAAGCGTAGAAGGCGCAGACCAGGTCTGAAATGGCGCTAGGAGGATAATTAGAGAGCGCCTAGTAAATAAAACAATGATCTTACCCAAGTTTAAAGATTTTCGACGAGAATTCGCCGTTCGCCACGTGAACACGGCAACTGTATCCTTTCCTTCGAGCACCATCTTCCACGACGGTGCCAATAGTGACCATCCTGCGCTCGCCGCGAGCAATACTTACATCGACAATACCTTGCGCTAGGTAGTGGATCGAGCTCGACCTCCGACAGTCCGACCAATTTAATAAATACAGTCACGATTCCGAGCTCACTCGGTTCCGTTTCCGCCGATGTTTCAGGCATCAAGTTCGCTGATCAGACCGACCTTATATGACCCGACATCTCTGCTATCTTGCTGGTGGCGCATCATCCCAGAACGGGGTAAGATGTCACGTGATGACCTGGCATAAATACTAAAAAAATAAAATAAAACTAAGTGCCAGCGGGAAAGACAGAGGGAGACCGGTTTACGAAGTCATGACCGGGGGACCGTTTCGGAAGTGGCTGCGTCTTCTAAAGTCTGATCCTGCGAGTCGCTTGCGTCGCCATTCTGCGAGTCACTAGCGTCACCATCCTGTGGGTCGCTAGCGTCGTCATCCTGTCAACGCGTGTGGATTTGCAAAAGAGGTTAAGACCGACCTCTGAAAACACAATGGAGGCGGCTACGTGCTCCGCCATATCAGGGATGGGGATACCAACTTGATCCATATAACAGTAAGGTGCCAACTGCATGGGTGGTGCTCGCTATGTTGTTTTCTACATCAACCATCCGCTCTTTGATTTCATGCTCATCAATCTTCTGTTTGATCAAGCGTTTCTCAAAGTGCAAAGAACTACGCTGCAATTGGGTAAGGTGGAAGGAGCGACAAATATTCCGAGCAGACTCTCTCGCAGAAACACGTAGTTCGGGCTTCTAGAGCAAAAAAAACAAACAAAAACATCTATCTCTATACGGGTTATTCCCAAAGGCTCACTTACCAAAGTCGTATCCTCAATGTTGTACTCAGGGTGCAACGATAACACAGAGCTGTTGTGAAACGTGGGAAAGGGGCGAAAACGACGAGACTGCTGGAGACACCGCTTTGGGGTTGTGGTAGCCCTCAATGGGGATGTGTATGGTGATGTTGGTGGTAAGAGTACCAGGATGAAGGGAAATGGACCGAGTCTGCGTACATTCAGAATGGGTGTTGGGTGCGATTCAGTCTCGTTTGCAAAGGTTTTCTCACGTACCTTTATTCTCCGACTCCGACTTTCATTCCTTTTTTTTGTATGCACCATCCGTGATACAGCGGGCTAGGTGGTCAAAGTGGTCAGTGGTCAACTGGCATGCGAATGAACCTGAACTAAGGTCGCACGGACCTTGGGAACCGAACGCTCACACAGGGTCAGGGACGTGTGGCGGTGGAGTCTTACTTCGTCCTCTCACGGCTCGGCTAAGGCCTCCTGGAGAGCGGCTGTCAACCCTTTAGGAAACAACTTCGGCCTCCGTTGTTCGTGAACGATTCCTCGGGCTCACCAAACACCGAACATTGACCAATCTCCCTCTCACTGGGCTCCTCTCCATCCTCGATAGCTTACTTTCTCCCTGACGAGTCCAACGTGGACGAGTCGTTGACTATGAGCCTGAGCCTGTCACGTGCTCAGTGGCCCTCGCCGCTTCACAAAACCCTCGCTTCGACAGCTCTCCGATATCATATCTGCGACATGCCTGCCGAAGTGATGAGCATCTTACCACGGGTTTCGCATACAGACAGTTCACAGTAGGCCCGCATAGGGTTGACCCAATATTTTGCAGCCAATCCAACTGATCAACAACGGTGTCGGTTTACTCGCCTGGCCATCTACAACTCAGTCGATGGGTGCCTCCAGCATCTCCTCGATGGAAACTCAGATTACTGACGAGGACTCAAACGGCGGAGCACAGAGCCAATCTAGGTATATGTCCACCCCTGTATCCGTGTCGTTGCGAACGATGTGGTCTTTACCTCAATCTTTACCCAATTTGCGGGAGCTGTGTCAATACGACGGCCACCGGCAGGGGAGTCAACTATGCGAAGACATGGGATGAAGAGCAGAGGAGAATGGCTTTTAATCGCAGTTCGTATATTTCACTTTCTTATTCAATTTCACTTTTTTAATCTGTCTTATCTCCTCGCTTTCGGCTTCGAGGGGGATACCAGCTCTCCGGTTCCTAAAATACCAGAGTATATCCGAAACTCAGACCGTCTTGATACTGGTACTGGTGGGCAACGTTGTGAGGTATATACACGTTACATCCGTTTCTCTGAGGAAAGAGGACGTTGTCCGAAGAATATTTATCATGGTCAGTGTCGTTCCTTAGCCGGAGGACATAACTGATATCACCGGACGCGTGATGGATGCCCTCTACCAAATTCCGGCTAGAGGAGAGGAAGAAACCGAACCCAACGATATGTAGTCAAGAGGCAGATAACGTGGACAAGGATCTAAGGACGATGCTTGGTCTCAAGTTGGCGACACAGGACAATGTTCCAGTGCCAAAACAACCGCACGCAACAACCGCAACAACCACCTCCCATGACTTCCACTCCTTCATTTGCTCATCCAGCTCCTCTTGCTGCACCACCTGTCACCGTCGATGCATCCCGTCCGCATCCCACCACCGATCTCCAACCAGGATGCCAAGCGCAGGCCCCTGGAGCAGCAACCCCGACACCGCCGCTGACACCCAGCGTCCCTACTCCACCTGCGCAAGCAGCAACACCTACTATCACAGCGCGGCCGTCTCCACGAACACACAACACCCTCTCAGGGCGTCCGTCTGGAGCGAAATCGAACCGAGTTGGTCGCAAGTGACCAACAAAAAAAAACCAAAGGGCCTTGCAACGGCGTCATCTGCACCCGCGACACTTCGACTCCGACATCCTCGACGCTTGTGGAGGGTGAAGTCTGGCTGGGGGGGGGGGGTTACAGGATAAAGAAGCGCGGAAAGGCGACGAGCGTGAGCAGGCACCGGCATTTGTTGAAACTGTTACAGAGTTCGCCCAGAATCTGACGGTACTATATTAACACGTTCTTGCCAGACCGAAGGAGGGCCCTGGCCTCGAACCGCCAGTCTCGCCTCGCTCTCTGAGGGAGCGTTTTGATAAAGGTATGTCAGATTGCGTCGACTCAGATGTGCCCGAACGAGGTGCCAAGCTCCCCGTAAGCCCGTTAGGCCGCTCAAGACAAGCGTTGAGTGGCCCATTCGTCCGTCCAAAACCACGACGCCGACACTTTCACTTCCAGACTCTCCGCCCCGTTGCTTGCAACGTGCCTCCAGCAGTAGCGACCCGTCGGCGCTCGTACGTGGTATTATCTCGGACGGCGCACCAGCGGCAGACGTGAGCTCCTTCTGTGATACTCATCTTGGTGGCGAAGACTTTGACATCGTCCCCGTTATCAACTCGTTGTATGGATGTTTTTTTTTGTGCAATGCGAAGGTTTTGAAAGCGTTCTTTTCAGTCGCACCCTCGAAACGTTGAAAGGACGCTAAGGCCGGTTGGAAGCGTTTTTTGCGGTAGCTCCCTAAGGGCTCTAAGGACATTTCGGACCTTTTTTTTGGTGAAGCGTTCTTAACAGTCGAACCTGTCGAACGTATGTTTCTTATTTCATTCATCCCTTCCATTCGTTCCGCCCTAAGGACAGTTTCAGACCTTTTTTTGTGAAGCGTTCTTAACAGTCGAACCTTTCGAACCTTTGTTTCTTATTTCATTCGTCTCTTCCGTTCGTTCCGCTCTAAGGCCACTTCGAAGCTTTTCTGTGGTGCCCCCCTAAGGACTCTAAGGATGTTTCGGGCCTTTTTTTGTGAAACGTTCTTAACAGTCGAACCTTTCGAATGTATCTTTCTTATCTCAATCATCCCTTTCGTTCGTTAGGCCCTAAGGCCAGTTCGACACGTGGCTCACCGTCGCGAACATCGGACGCTTTCCCGGGCCCACCCCTGAGCCCCTTTTCACTCGCCTGTCCGAAGCACCCCATCAACCCGAAAGCAAGCTTTTGCCAGGATGCGCACGAGGATGCGCACGCGTGATGCCTACACAGATCGACGAGTGAAAAAGTCCGATTTGTGAGTATCCCACACCTTCTTGCCCCGCGCTGCCCGCTCAAAATAGGTCTATACAGGCACGGGCTGTCAAAAGCAGCCCTCCAGAACATCATAAAGTCTCAAAAGAAAAAATGGCCCACTTTGACACTTGGAAAATTGACCCGAAAAACGACCATGGCGACCATGTGCACGGCACTGCTCGATGATGAGCTAGGTTTTACTACTCGTGTTCGTGCCTTGGAGGCCGTGCCCGAGAGCCGGGAGGTACAGGGGAGCTCCAACGAGAACCCGAGTACTGTTGAGGGGGTGGCGACCGCCAGTGAGGGTGCGACGATCGACCCGAACATACCCAACTTGCTCACCCCTTCAGACGGCCCCGACAGGGATCAAGCTGCTGCGACGAGTGCAGAGCAGCCCGTTGAAAGGGAAGTGACCAACTTGAGCAAACCAGGTGTGTTCGTGTTGGGGTACTACCTGACCCATCGTCGCTCACCATTTCCCTTCAGAAGACTATTGTGCCATACCGGTCCAATCGAACACCGTTATGGAGGCAACGACTGAAGCGGCGCTTGATTTCACCGAGCCCAGTCCATTCGTGTTGGGTGCAGAAACCAACTTCAACAGGCCAGGTACGCTCATGTTGGGGTATCCGGCGACTCTTGTCCTCATGACTGGGCCTAGCGGGTCTGACTTACGGTCTCGACGACGGTCTCGATCTCACGAACCCCACCTTGTACGCACCCCTTGGTATGGGACAAGAGCACCCTTTCAATGTGAGTTCGTTTTCTGCCCCGAAGGCTTGCGACGAGACAGCTGACCTGTGCGTGCGAAGGGCTCAAATCACGGACAACCGCTGGCGTCCAGTATCCCCGGCCGCAAAATGCCCGATTTCCCGGATACAGTTCTTGATGGCGCTGGTGCCGCTCCGACTACAGTTGACGACACCGGCCAAACTTCTACTGGACAAGGTTGCTCAACAGGTGCCGGTGTCAAGCCCTTCGGAGGGACACATCGTCATACGTCTCCACCATCATTTGTGCGGGCAAAGAAGGGTCCCACCAGAAAAGAGTCCAAAGAAGAACGGACCAGGCGAGTTGTCGGGTGGCTCGTCGGCGAGCTTCAGACCCACCCTAATTATCGCGACTTTCAATCACAACTTCACCACGTCAGGGATAACCCGGGTGCAGTGAAGTCTTGGAAACTTGGTGTTGAGTTTTTGAACGCTTACAGCGGGGTACGCCTGGTCGTGAGTGACATTGCACTTTGCCGTCAACTTTGCCGTCCCATCTTCATCTGATCCGTTTCCCAGGACGGTGAATACCGGAAGATCTCAAAGGTTGAATTATCTCAGGCCCTCGGCGTTGGCAAAACCTGGCTTTCCAACGCAAACAAGGCAGTGAGGATCGTGCAAACGTACGGCGAAGGAGGTACCCATCGTTCTCAGCTGTTTATCGACAAAATCACCTCTACCGCCGGGGTACCTGAGGGCTCTACAAAGCTGCTCGATTGGCTTAAAACATGGAGTAAAGAACATCCTGTCTAGCTTAATATATTCATCTTGCTATTACTGTTGTATGAGAAAACGTGCGAAGGAACGAAATTGTGTACTACCCCCTCTTCGGCCTCAACGGCACGCCAATCTCGCTCTCGCTCACCTTTTGAGTTCTCAGCGTTCTTCTTCTCATAGACGTGTATCGTTGGTCTTCTCCCGGTTAGCATCAGCAGTGACCGCGCCGTCACCGGCCTGTCCCTTGGCAACGACCTCACGGGGATCGGTGAGGTGCCTAGTGACCTTATCCTTCTCCGCGGCATCGAGTCAGTCCTTGTGGACCCCGTAAATATCATAGCTCTCATACCTTTCTCGGTGTCAGCACAAACCCACTCGACCTAGATCGACTCCTCGATGATATCGCGGCGTGCTTTATCCTGGTCATTGACTGGTCCTTGTTCGTAGCCTTGTCCTTTGCAACTACGTTGGCGATGCGGTCGAGAAGCAAATTCTTCGTGGGAGTGGTAGCGTTTCGCGGAATGAGCTCGGTCGTGATACTGCTGAGCGTCTCGACGCCTGTGAACTCGTCAATACATCGTCTCCGCTGGAGAGGCCGAGACACGTACCAAGAGTAGGAGTGACGCCGAAGAGAAGAATGTCCGTGACGTTGTGAAAATGAGTTTGGCCGTCTCGACGACCCGTGGCATACGTGCCATCGCCGACTAGAATAACCTTACCGATCTCATATGCCTTCACGCCAGCGCCAGCGTCATTGAGCGCTTTCTGGTGAGGGCCAACAACGCGGAATGAGGGGGACAGTAAGGAACTCAAATTGGGAGGGCATGAGTTTGTCGTTGATGTGCTAAGGTCCACTGGGACCCGACAAAACAGTCGCAGCAATCAACAGACAGGGCGAGCGGATGAAGAAACGACACACAGCGTCCCCCAGGCGGGGCTCAGGAGCGAGGAGGTAGAGGCGGAGGCGGATGCCATCGGTGGGCACCTCACAGTCACAGCAGGGGAGCAAGTAGTGGGCAGAGCGACTAACAAAGCATCCGATTTATCCGAAACGTTCGCACGCTCACCGCACGTACACGGGTACACCAGGCCAGCGGTGGCGTCACCACGAATGTATTTGACGCCCAGGTACGGTGTGTCACGACGTTACCGGTCACGGGCACCAGCGTCACCCTGGTGATCACCACGACGCAGGGACATGCACATACACAGTTCTGAGTGCCATGGCAGTCAACTGTGACACGCATGGTGCACCAAAGTAGTCCGTGCAGCAACCCTCAGCTGCTACCAAAGCTACACAAGGGACAAGAATGCCCATTCCTACAGCAGTTGGACTCGACCCTGGTGACATTTGGCCGGCGGACACGCGCCCTTGAGATGGATAACATGAGGGCCACTAGAATAACGTTCTATTTTGTTCAGCAGTAAATACGAAGTTTGAATCAGACGAAAAAATCAAGGTGGTTTGTCTTGCACGTGACTCAGACCCGTTTTAGCGCTCTTCGACAACCCATACACCTCGATAACCCATACCCTTAGCGTCTACCGAAGGGGTATGGGTTATCAGAGAGTCGACTGTAGTGCCCATTGAGGCACGCGTGCACAAGGGCTATACAACGTCTGGGGCATTTCGTCCAGGCACCTGGGCTCGGTGACGGGCAGTCACACTCACGTGCCTTCAGATCGTTATGTGTAATACATATTTGCTAATGCATCTGCAGAATTGTCAGAGAGAGTGCATCAGCGTTTTGTTCTAGAGGAGGATTGTGGGTGCAAGGGGGAGTGGGCGGCATCATCGGCATAAAAAACTTTATTCCCCCCAATAACATTTCATTCCCCGGCTTCCCCTGTCCCTCCTTGCACTCCTCGACCGGACTCTCAAACAGGGTTTGGCGTATAGAGCGGCGGGTACGAGACTAGTCCGTCCGTCGCTCCGATCGCGTTTGTGGGTCTTCTTCCGTGTCGATCCCGGTGTGCCATGATAGCCCGACGTGGGGAACGCATTGGGGGAACGTACCGTAAATGTGGGCTGCTCTTTTTACCTGCAACAAAAAGGCGGCTCGTATCGTCACCCACACTTGATCGATTTGTTTCAAGGTATCCACGAGATCGCTTGTATAATCGAGTGCCTCACAAGGTGCCTCATATGCACGCTTTGCTTTTGGCTATTGTGTTGCCAACAACCAACCGGCCCGAGAATCCGTAGTGGCGCAGTCGGCTTTCTGCCGTGGACACCACGCAATGTAGGAAGGGAGGGCAGTCGGTACTGATCCGGACAATTCCGATAACGTGACCTCACGCTTTCGTGGGTATGGGTGTGGCACTACAGAAGTCTGTTCAACTGGGACGAAACATACTGCTACCCTCACTTTTTACTAATCGGCTCTTCGCTTGACGACTTTCACGAAAAAGTTCCGGACTACGCCACTCATACTATGCTGCCGTGGAATGACTCGGAACTTGAATCCGCGGGCATCACTAGCCAGCTCATTGTTTCCGGCTCAGCAAAAGTTGCTAGACGGGATGCGAACTGCCTCACGATTCCTCATGATTCTCTAGGACCAAGTATTGTTTTAGATCAAGTGTCTTAGATCAAGTATTGTTTTGGATCCGTGCTCAAGCGTTCCTCTCAGCATTTCTTTGTTCTCGCACCGAGTCGCACGGGACTCCTCTTCCATTTACCTCGCCCAGAGACGTCCTTCCATATCTTAGCTCCTAGTATTTCTTGTCTCTGTCCAAGTAGGGGACTGTGGTATGGTTCCACACTCGAATGGCGGTCTCAATTCTCCTTGTCATCTCAGGCGGGGTTGATGTAAGCATACATGTATGCGAAGCGAGACGCCTCCCAACTTCTCATCACTCTCGTCTTTGGCTCGACATAGACCATTAACGTGCATTAACCCCTACCTCGTAAAGGGCTAGTAAACACATGCCAGGGGTCCATCAGTACCTTTCTTGCATACAGGCGCTCTGGAGTCCTATAACTACCTCGATCTACCGCACAATTCCTTTACCAACCCTCTCTCCCATCAACTTCCACTGATATAATTCACAAAGACATGACGGGCATTAAAGTCAGTGCTTGTCGTTACTTTCCATCCCTTGATACTTCCCATTCGACCAGGATACTTTCGACTCAGCGATAGACAAAGTCGTTGGGTCCGTGAGTAGTGGCGAAGACAAGGCGGAGAACTCCGGTTCTTCGTTGTTGGATGTCTGTATTCCCGCACTTTCGCGCATTCACGTTGTAACGTGGATTTCAAAACAGCGGCTCGGTGACAAGGTCCTTGGCCGGACAGCCGAAGAGGGGACCAAGAACGCACCAGCTATTGCGCCTGATGCGACCATCACACCCGTTACTCAGGGTCGTCGCTCCCGCCGCCCGGATGGCCAAGTGAGTAGTTATTGGCGTTAATCTGTGCGCGCTGCTAATGGTCCTGTGCCCTATGATAGGACCCATTCCACAGTGATGCGCCTGCTCCTGCTAACAAGTCCTAAGCTAGTTCGTCGTGCCCCGCGTCTACTGGGGCGTGTCTCTGCGCATCGATCTAGATTTGCGGATGGCAATCCGGTAGTTAATTAGCAAAGGGGTGGCAGATGGGCGTAATCGTTCGCGTGGTTTGCAAGTGGTTTTGAGTTAGATATTGATGTTCTACCAATTATGGAAACCGTTAATCAGAGTGATGATCACCGTTCTTTTGTGCCCGGGCCAATGCCACAACCAGCTTCCTGTCGTCGGAGTAATGAAGCAATGCGTGTGATTGTTTTGTTCGCACTACTTGGCTTGTCACTTGGTGTTAGATTCTGCAGCCATTTGCTATGGTGGCCTTGCGGTGACCGTATTGTCAACTTGAAAAAATTTACTAGTATCAACCAGTATGGTAATGGCGCACTTATGACATAGAACGCTAGGAAACATCTGATTTAGCGCTAGGGATTGCAACGGGTAAGACGAACCCGCAGGCCAGCCTTCTTCGAGCTGAACCCGAAATTACCCACTTTCGGACGCTCGATCACCTCGGCCACGCGGCCATTTGTCTACGCTTCATTCCTCTCCCTTTTCCCTTAGCTTTAGCTACAGGTATGAAAGCGGTGGTTATGAGACTAGCAACCAATGTCTGGGGCATTTCATCCAGGCACCTGGGCTTGGTGACACGTAGTCACACTCATGTTGTTCTCTGCATCAGCGTTTTAGTATTCTAGAGGAGGATCGTGCGAGCAAGGGGGAATGGGCGGCATCATCGGCATGAGAAACTTTATTCCCCTCAGCCAATAATAATATTTCATTCCCCGGCTTCCCCTGTCCCTCCTCGACCGGACCCTCAAACAGGGTTTGGCGGTGTATAGAGCGGCGGGTACGAGACTAGCCCGTCCGTCGCTCCGATCGTGTTTGTGGGTCTTCTTCGTCCGTGTCGATCTCGGTGTGCCATGATAGCCCGACGTGGGGAAAAAAAACGTACCGTAAATGTGGGCTGCTCTTTTTGCCGCAACCACCCGCACTTGATCTCCTTACCTGATTTGCGGGTATCCACGAGATCGCTTGTATAATCGAGTGCCTCATGTGCACGCTTTGCTCTTGCGTTGCCAACAACCAACCGGCCCGAGAATCCGCAGTGGACCACGCAACGTACCAAGTTCGCGACCGGTTTACTCCGAGTCCACGAAGACCACGAAGTGAGTGTCGCCATACCTCTTGTTCCGATCAGTTGTCCTCGGCGAGGTTCAGATGCAATGATGTAAGTGAAATGTCTGGGCCGCGCGTCTCAGTGCCAGCGAGTGGCCACCAAGCTGCGAAGATATGGCGGAACTTGAGGGCGCTCATCTCAACTACCGGTTGCGGTCGCCCAGCGGCAAACCTTACTCGATGAGCCCCAAGGCACTGGCGAAGGGCTGCGCAAGGCAGCGGCCGCAATTTGGACCAAGGTGACCCAAGCGCCGTGCATCCGATCACGGACGGAACATTAGCACAATAGATCTAGAGAAAAGCGTCATCGTCGGGGTGGAGATGATGAAAGAGTTCAAGACATTGTACCGATGATTGATTGGATCCGTATCTCGGCAATGGTGTTGAAACGTTGAAACACCGAACCCATTCGGACTGAACAAAAGGTATCTATCAAACATTGGCTGAGTTGGCACCAAGTTGGCACGCTGAACAGTTCCCAATCTCATCTCATGGTGGTGACCTGACCCCAGATGATCCCAGACGTGCAAGTCGAACACGATCACGTGATGAACGAGACTAGCAGGCCAAGTGGCAGACGCGGACTCGAAATCCAGACGTGTGCCGACACCGCGTAGACCGTCAGCCGACCCAACCCAGTGGACTCTAGGGACTCATACAATGTCTCAAGTGCCCACGATGTCCAACGCATCTCCATTCTCTGACCAATACGAGCTCATCGACGTTATTGGCAACGGGTCCTTTGGAATAATTCGGAAGGTCAGACGGAAGCAGGATGGCGTCGTGAGTTGTCTCTCCTGAGATCTTAGGATTTTAACGGGCCTTTGAAGCGCATTATAGATCTTAGCTCAGAAGGAAATCGATTTTGAACGCATGAACGAACGCGATCGCAAGCAAGTCGTCGCAGACGTGTTCGTCTGCTCGGCGGTAGCCTTCGGTCCTCCTTTGGTTGTTTCTAAGATGGACGTATCCGGAATGCAGATCGACACACCTTGGCAGCTGGAGATGGAGACGTATGAACGCGTGCGTACTCGCTGGTGTTCTCGTGGGCGTCGCATCGCTGATAACCCTGCTTCCCCACAAATTTAGGGACAAATATACCCAAATCTCCGCACCACTGGGACAGTACGCAGTTTCTTCAGTGGCATGAACAACGGGTGGCCTTGGGACAACCACAACCCTCTTACTCAGCTCAGCAAAGCCGTTGCACTGTTCGAACGCGCGTCCCGTCTGGCAGCGGCGTGGAGACCAGGTGCGCTCCCCTTACTCATCAATGTACAGTCGACCAATGGCCTGGAAGAAACCTCAAACGTTGACTCATACTACTCGGACTTTGTCGCGGTCGACCAGCGCATTGACGAGTTCAAGTCACGGCTTACGCCCATCGAACGCGTCGCCCTTTGTCTGTCGAACGGCGCTACCATCCAGCTGCACGCTACGTTCTGTTTGCAGAACACGGCCTCCCGAGCGAAGTGCCTGTCTGCTGCGCTGGCCATCGTGCGTGCGAGCCAGACCACGCCTGCTCACGAACGCGTCTATACAAGTCCAATACTTGGGGTGAGCGTTCCAGCGTCCCTTATTTGATGGTTAATCTGATGTGCACGCCAGCCGCTGTGGGCTGCTTGTGGACGCGTCATCATCAACGAGATTGTCGCGCGGCGATCTTTCCACGCTGAACTGACCGTCTCCCCGCAACAGCACGACAGGTGATCTCCGCAATGCGCTAGAGCAGATACAGTCTATAATGGCAGCAGCGGCGTCGCATTGCGCCCTTATGAGTGCGTTTTTAGTCATGTCTCCTTTGGTGTCGATCATATTTCCCGTCGTTCTCGACAGACCACCATTCGAGTGCGAGGACTTTACCATTGGAGGCGAAAGGCTGTCCTTTTACTTCCGGAATGTATTGCAATGTATTCGGACCTTTTTCGGTGACCCTGAATTTACACATGAGTTGGCATTTGCACCAGAGCGTCACTACTCGGATCCTGAGCGCACGTGCCGCGTCTATAGTGAAATGCATACCGGAGACTGGTGGTGGGCAGTACAGGTGTGCATCCTTTCTCAAACGAATCTGAATACTTACACATCACGCTGACAGACATTTCTCGAATCGCAACAACCTGGTGCGACTGTGGTCCCACTGATACTGTCCTCCGACAAGACGCAGTTGACCCTTTTCCGAGGGAAAGCTGCGTACCCGGTCTACCTCACCATCGGCAACATTCAAAGGCCGTTCGTCGAAAGCCGTCACGTCACGCCCAGCTATTGATCAATATTGATCAGCTACATTCCAACCACCAGATTAGAAGGGATCACCAATCAGGCAGCTCGCCGCCGCGCTCTGGCTAATCTATTTCAGTCTTGCATGCGTAAACTACTAGCTCCGGTCACACACTACAGCGAAAGCGGTATCGCGATGATGAGTGGGGACGGGATCTGGCGCCGGTGCCATCCCGTTTTTGCTGTCTTCGTTGGCGACTATCCCGAACAGACGTTGGTAACATGCACGTTCAATGGCCGTTGCCCAAAGTGTGCGGTCCCTCTTGACAGACTAGGCGAATACACTAGATTCCCTCCACGCAGCTACGACAAAGCTATTGACACTTTCTCTTGGTGGACGAGGAGGTCCGCACGTTCCACGCGGCTTGTCGTGAAGTGGGCCTTAAGCCTGTATTCCATCCATTCTGGGAGTCTTTCCCGCTTTCTAATATATTCATCTCCGTCACTCCGGACATCCTGCATCAGTTGCTGCAGGGTGTCGCAAAGCACCTGATGGCATGGCTGAGACGTGCATTCGGACCAGTCGCAATTGACGCACGCTGTCGATCACTGCCTTCTAATCATCATATCACTACATTAGGTCTTTCTCGCGTCACAGGCCTGGAACACAAGAACATGTGCCGAATACTCCTGGGTCTGATCATCGACCACCCTCTTCCCTCTGGACAAGCACCTTTGCGGCTAGTCCGAACTGTACGCGCGCTACTTGACTTCCTGTATCTCGCTCAGCTTCCTTCTCAAACAACTGACACCCTACGCCGTCTTGAGGACTCCCTGGCTAGTTTCCACAGACGAATCACCCCGACGCTTCAACAGCTAACTTAAGGGCTCTGGCTGCAGACACTCTGATTCCTTTCCGCTCCGTCCCAACATATCACAAGATTAAGTTTCAGTCGAACGGCCACCCCGAAGTAGTAGATGCAATTCATGTCCGGCCGGAACAAAAGGACTCACGCAGGCGCCAAATACCACCACCGTGGCACCACGCTTTGACACTGTTCTTATTCGCAATGGCTCTCAAAATAGCACATGTAGAAATAATGGTCAGTTCCGGTTATATCGACGTCCGAATCAATCTAATTGCTACTTAGGCTACCGAATAGCACAAGTCTTTCAGTTGCCAAATAAGGCAATCCCAGAGGTTATTCCGTCGTTGGACACTGCGAAGCGAGACGCCTCCCAACTTCTCATCACTCTCGTCTTTGACTCGACATAGACCATTAACGTGCATTAACCCCTACCTCGTAAAGGGCTAGTAAACACATGCCAGAGCTCCGTCAGTACGTTTCTTGCATACAGGCGCTCTGGAGTCCTATAACTAGCTCGATCTACCGCACAATTCCTTTACCAACCCTCTCTCCCATCAACTTCCACTGATATAATTCACAAAGACATGACGGGCATTAAAGTCAGTGCTTGTCGTTACTTTCCATCCCTTGATACTTCCCATTCGACCAGGGTTTTTTGGAGTCAGCGATAGACTCAGTCGTTGGGTCCGTGAGTAGTGGCGAAGACAAGGTAGAGAACTCCGGTTCTTCGTTGTTGGATGTCTGTATTCCCGCCCTTTTGCGCATTCACGTTGTAACGTGGATTTCAAAACAGCGGCTCGGTGACAAGGTCCTTGGCCGGACAGCCGAAGAGGATACCAGGGACGCACCAGCTATCGCGCCTGATGCGACCATCATACCCGTTACTCACGGTCGTCGCTCCCGCCGCCCGGATGGCCAAGTGAGTAGTTATTGGCGTTAATCTGTGCGCAATGCTAATGGTTCTGTGCCCTATGATAGGACCCATTCCATGGTGATGCGCCTGCTCCTGCTAACAAGGTCCTTGGCCGGACAGCCGAAGAGGAGACCAAGAACGCACCAGCTATCGCGCCTGATGCGACCACCATGCCCGTTACTCAAGGTCGTCGCTCCCGCATCCCGGATGGCCAAGTGAGTAGTTATTGGCGTTAATCTGTGCGCGCTGCTAATGGTCCTGTGCCCTATGATAGGACCCATTCCATGGTGAGGCGCCTGCTCCTCAAGTCCTAAGTTAGTTCGTCGTGCCCCGCGTCTACTGGGGCGTGTCTCTGCGCATCGATCTAGATTTGCGGATGGCAATCCGGTATTTAATTAGCAAGGGGTGGCAGATGGGCGTAATCGTTCGCGTGGTTTTGCAAGTGGTTTTGAGTTAGATATTGATGTTCTACCAATTATGGAAACCGTTAATCAGAGTGATGATCACCGTTCTTTTGTGCCCGGGCCAATGCCACAACCAGGTTCCTGTCGTCGGAGTCGGCAATGAAGCAATGGGTGTGATCCGTTTTGTTCGCATTACTTGGCTTGTCACTTGGTGTTAGATTCTGCAGCCATTTGCTACGGTGGCCTTGCGGTGACCGTATTGTCACTAAATTTACTAGTATCAACTAGTATGGGTAATAGCGCACTTATGACATAGAACGCTGGGAAACATCTGATTTAGCGCTAGGGATTGCAACGGGTAAGACGAACCCGCACGGTCACGGTGTAAGGCCAGCCTTCTTCGAGCTGAACCCGAAATCACCCACTTTCGGACACTCGATCACCTCGGCGACGCGGCCCTTTGTCTACGCTTCATTCCTCCTTTAATGTTACCCTCTATCTCCCTTTTACCTTAGCTTTAGCTACAGGTATGAGAGCGGTGGGTATGAGACTAGCAACCGATGTCTGGGGCGTTTCATCCAGGCACCTGGGTTTGGTGACAGGTAGTCGATAGTCACACTCATGTTGTCAGAGTGCATCAGCGTTTTGTTCTAGAGGAGGATCGTGCGTGCAAGGGGGAGTGGGCGGCATCATCGGCATAAGAAACTTTATTCCCCCCAGCCAATAACATTTCATTCCCCGGCTTCCCCTGTCCCTCCTTGCACTCCTCGACCGGACTCTCAAACAGGGTTTGGCGTATAGAGCGGCGGGTACGAGACTAGTCCGTCCGTCGCTCCTCCGATCGCGTTTGTGGGTCTTCTTCGTCCGTGTCGATCTCGGTGTGCCATGATAGCCCGACGTGGGGAACGTACCGTAAATGTGGGCTGCTCTTTCTGCCGCAACAAAAAGGCGGCTCATATCGTCACTGATTTGTTTCGCGGTATATCGCTTGTATACTGTAATCGAGTGACTCATGTGTACGCTTTGCTTTTTTTTAAAAAAAAAAGAGTTTGTATTCCGGAGCAGTAAACTAGGTACGCTTTGCTTTTGGCTATTGCGTTGCCAATAACCAACCATCCCAGTCGAAGCCACGCAATGTAGGAAGCGGCTGAGTCCGAGATCCGGACAATTCCAATAACGTGACCTCACGTGAAGTAGCTTACACAACTATGATGTGTAGGGTTCCTCACCGAGGACGCTCACCTCCTCCAAGTCGCATGTCAGTGGGTATGGGTGTGGCACTGCAGAAGTCTGCTCAACTGGGACGAAACATACTGCTACCCTCACTTTTTACTAATCGGCTCTTCGCTTGACGAAAGTTCCGGACTACGCCACTCATACTATGCTGCCGTGGAATCTGCGGGCATCACTGGCCAGCTCATCGTTTCCGGCTCGCCAAAAGTTGCTAGACGGGATGCGAACTGCCTCATGATTCCTCATGATTCTCTAGACCAAGTATTGTTTTGGATCCGTGCTCACGCGTTCCTCTCAGCATTTCTTTGTTCTCGCACCGAGTCGGACGTGACTCCTCTTCCATTTACCTCGCCCAGAGACGTCCTTCCATATATATCTTAGCTCCTAGCCTAGATTTCTTGTCTCTGTCCAGGTGAGCCCGTGGGGGACTGTGGTATGGTTCCTCACACTCGAATGGCGGTCTCAATTCTCCTTGTCATCTCAGGCGGGGTTGATGTAAGCATGTATGCGAAGCAAGACGCCTCCAAACTTCTCATCACTCTCGTCTTCGGCTCGACATAGACCATTAACGTGCATTAACCCCTACTCGTAAAGGGCTAGTAAACACATGCCAGGGGTCCATCAGTACCTTTGTTGCATACAGGCGCTCTGGAGTCCTATAACTAGCTCGATCTACCGCACAATTCCTTTACCAACCCTCTCTCCCATCAACTTCCACTGATATAATTCACAAAGACATGACGGGCATTAAAGTCAGTGCTTGTCGTTACTTTCCATCCCTTGATACTTCCCATTCGACCAGGATACTTTCGACTCAGCGATAGACAAAGTCGTTGGGTCCGTGAGTAGTGGCGAAGACAAGGTGGAGAACTCCGGTTCTTCGTTGTTGGATGTCTGTATTCCCGCCCTTTCGCGCATTCACGTTGTAACGTGGATTTCAAAACAGCGGCTCGGTGACAAGGTCTTGGCCAGACAACCGAAGAGGGGATCAAGAACGCACCAACTATCGCGCCCGATGCGAGCGCCATACCTACCACTCACGGTCGTCGCTCCCACCGCCCGGATGGCCAAGTGAGTAGTTATTGGCGTTAATCTGTGCGCGCTGCTAATGGCCCTGTGCCCTATGATAGGACCCATTCCATAGTGATGCGCCTGCTCCTGCTAACGAGTCCTAAGTTAGTTCGTCGTGCCCCGCGTCTACTGGGGCGTGTCTCTGCGCATCGATCTAGATTTGCGGATGGCAATCCGGTAGTTAATTAGCAAGGGGTGGCAGATGGGCGTAATCGTTCGCGTGGTTTTGCAAGTGGTTTTGAGTTAGATATTGATGTTCTACCACTGGCAATCATGGAAACCGTTAATCAGAGTGATGATCACCGTTCTTTTGTACCCGGGCCAATGCTACAACCAGCTTCCTGTCATCGGAGTCGGTAATGAAGCAATGGGTGTGATCCGTTTTGTTCGCATTACTTGGCTTGTCACTTGGTGTTAGATTCTGCAGCCATTTGCTACGGTGGCCTTGCGGTGACCGTATTGTCACTAAATTTACTAGTATCAACTAGTATGGGTAATAGCGCACTTATGGCATAGAACGCTGGTAAACATTTAGCGCTAGGGATTGCAACGGGTAAGACGAACCCGCGTGTAAGGCCAGCCTTCTTCGAGCCCGAAATCACCCACTTTCGGACACTCAATCACCTCGGCCACGCGGCCCTTTGTCTACGCTTCATTCCTCTTTTATGTTACTCTCTATCTATTTACCTTAGCTTTAGCTACAGGTATGAGAGCGGTGGGTATGAGGGGGCATTTCATCCAGGCACCTGGGCTTGGTGACAGGTAGTCACACTCATGTTGTCAGACATCAGCGTTTTGTTCTAGAGGAGGATCGTGTGCAAGGGGGAGTGGGCGGCATCATCGGCATAAGAAATTTTATCCCCCCCCCAGCCAATAACATTTCATTCCCTGTCCCTCCTTGCACTCCTCGACCGGACCCTCAAACAGGGATTGGCGGTGTATAGGGCGGCGGGTACGAGACTAGCCCGTCCGTCGCTCCGATCGTGTTTGTGGGTCTTCTTCGTCTGTGTTGATCTCGGTGTGCCATGATAGCCCGACGTGGGGAACGTACCGTAAATGTGGGCCACTCTTTTGCCGCAACAACAAGGCGGCCCATATCGTCACCCGCACTTGATCTCCTTACCTGATTTGCGGGTATCCACGAGATCGCTTGTATAATCGAGTGCCTCATGTGCACGCTTTGCTCCTGCCAATATTGTGTTGCCAACAACCAACCGGCCCGAGAATCCGTACCAAGTTCGCGACCGATTTACTCCGAGTCCACCGAAGACCACGAAGTGAGTGTCGCCATACCTCATCTTTTCTTGTTCCGATCAGTTGTCCTCGGCGAGGTTCAGATGCGATGATGCAGGTGAAATGTCTGGGCCGCGCGTCTCAGTGCCAGTGAGTGCCACCAAGGCTGCGAAGATATGGCGGAACTTGAGGGCACTCATCTCAACTACCGGTTGCGGTCGCCCAGCGGCAAACCTTACTCGATGAGCCCCAAGGCACTGGCGAAGGGCTGCGCAAGGCAGCCGCAATTTGGACCAAAGCGCCGTGCATCCGATCACGGACGGAACATTAGCACAATAGATCTAGAGAAAAGCGTCATCGTCGGGGTGGAGATGATGAAAGACTTCAAGATATTGTACCGATGATTGATTGGATCTGTATCTCGGCAATGGTGTTGAAACGTTGAAACACCGAACCCATTCGGACTGAACAAAATTATTGGTATCTTATCATTGCCGCGGCCAAGTCCGAGGCATCGACCCAGCTGACACATGTTGTCCACGTGCAAGTCGAACACGATCACGTGATGAAAGAGACTAGCAGGCCAAGTGGCAGACGCGGACTCGAAATCCAGACGTGTGCCGACACCGCGTAGACCGTCAGCCGACCCAACCCAGTAGACTCTAGGGACTCATACAATGTCTCAAGTGCCCGCGATGTCCAACGCATCCCCATTCTCAGACCAATACGAGCTCATCGACGTTATTGGCAACGGGTCCTTTGGAATAATTCGGAAGGTCAGACGGAAGCAGGATGGCGTCGTGAGTTGTCTCTCCTGAGATCTTAGGATTTTAACGGGCCTTTGAAGTGCATGATAGATCTTAGCTCAGAAGGAAATCGATTTTGAACGCATGAACGAGCGCGATCGCAAGCAAGTCGTCGCAGAAGTGTTCGTCTGCACCCTCTATATGTCGACGGCATCGGGTCCCCTAATGCTTTTGTTAGCAACATCCTAAAGGATCTAGACCACGACCACATCGTGCGATACTATGACCGCCACGTCGACCGCGACGCAGGGACGCTGTACATCTTCATGGAGTACTGCGGAGGCGGTGACCTGTCCTCCGTGATCAAGCAGGCCCAAAAAAACAACCGCCTTATTCCGGAAGAGACGGTCTGGCATTATTTCATGCAGATTTTGCTGGCGCTGCATTATTGCCACCACCCAAACGCTGGCAACTCACGCTCGGGCGGCTCCGCTGCCGACGGGGAACGAAAGGCGCCCATTCTCCACAGGGACATAAAACCGGACAACGGTGCGTTCCATCTCAGACTGCTCGCCATTTATCACCGAGCGTGTGGTGTGGCATAGTTTTTCTCGATGAGAGCAACTCGGTGAAACTGGGTGACTTTGGCCTCTCCTAAAGTACTCACGCAAGCGAGCCTTGCAAATACCTATGTTGGCGTATGTATATCCCCAGTCCGGTGACGAACGATGTACTGACAGGGCATCCAGACACCATACTACATGTCCCCAGAACTAATACAAGAAAAGGCGTACGACTCAAAATCGGATATTTGGTCGTTGGGGTGCCTGATTTATGAGCTGTGTGCACATAAGCCACCGTTCTACGAAGCCAAGACACATTCCGAGCTGAGCATCGCCGTACGGTACGTCACTTTCCGTGCTCTAGTCACGAGGAACTGTGCTCAATGACTAGGAAGCAATGGCCGCATTCCCCCATTACCTCGGGGATACAGTCAAGCGCTTACAGGTGTGATCAAGGCAATGCTGAACTTGAATGTAAGCAAGCCCGACGCGTACAGGTGGTGCGACCAGTAGACTGAACATGGACAGCCATCAATGCGACCATCTGCAGCTCAATTACTACAGCACGAACGAGTAGAGTTCGCCTATAAGATCTTTGAGACCCAAAAACAGTGAGTTACTTGCAAGGTTTTTATTTTCACGAGGTTGAAGACATTGTCGGTCTGCAGGCTAGACAACGTGAAGGTTCACAAAGTAGCCCTCATCGAGCGGGAGCGGGAGCTTGTCGCGCGGGAGTCTGTGCTAGCATCACTCGAGGCTGCACAAAACGCCGCTATCTCGACGAAGGACAATGAGATCTTATCTCTCCAGGCACAGCTCGCAGAACTAGCCGTCTCCATTCCTGCACAAATGGAGCAAGCGGTCGCCTATCGTGAGCAGGAACTACGCAGCGCGGTGCTCGACTATGAGAAGGTGGTCGAGCTGCGCGTCCAACGACGGGAACAAGAGATCATGGAAGCTGTACGGATGCGCGAGGCAGAAATGTGCGAAGCGTGGCAGAGCCACGAGACCATGCTGCGCGCCGCATTCCAGGCTGAGCTGGAAGAGCGCTGGCGCGCCGAGCAGGAACGGCTCGAACACATGAGGGAGGAGATCGAGGAAAAGACGCGCGCCCTCGAGGAGAGCCAACGAAAAGGTGCGCTTCACCAGTGGGAGAGGTCGGGGGGACTCACGTCCGTGTACAGGGCAGAAGAAGGACAAGACGCCGCTGGAGGAGGTGAAGAACATCCTCGCGCCCCTCGCGCAGCTAGCCAAGGACCCACAAAGCACCCCCCGCCCCAATATGTCTTCCCCAACACGGTCAACCCGACGTCTGTTCGAGACGCCAGCAACAGATCGTGCGACACCCCGGGCGTTCCCCCTCGCGTCCGCGATGAAAGGCGTCATACTCACGACGACCGGCGAGCCTCTCGCAACGCCAATGCCATCTGCCAGGCTCGTCGAGCTCCTCACCGACTCTCCGAGGGTCGGCGCAGGCGGCAGCCTCGGCTTCTCGAAGATATTCGATTTCGATAGGCTGGACGAAGAGGACGACGACGAGGGAGAGGAGCGCAGCGCGGGCGGGACGTCGCCCTCGAAGCGCAAGGCGGATGCTATCGCCGCGCAAGCGCAGGCACAAGCGCCTGTGCCCGCTTCCGCGCCATCAATCAATAGGTCCCCGTCGAAGCGCAAATCCGTTGGCGCAGCGGCGGGGTCTCTTGCCGCCGCTCTGCCTGTGCCCACCCGCTCTGCACCAGCACCGCCCTCCCAGCCAGCCAGACGTCTGCGCCGCCCCTCTGTGTCCTCGCGGAGCGCGAGCCAAAGCCCCTACGGACACAACGGCACCATCTTCTCCTCGGCCAACCCCGCACGACGACCACTACCACCATCTTCTTCCGCTTCGTCATCATCTTCGTCATCATCGTCATCGTCAAGCAGCACACGAACCGTGACATCCGCCGGGGCTGCGAGTCCGCAGCACACAGTGCCGACATACGACTTGCAGGACGAGGAGAACCTCCCGAGTCCGTTCCTCCGGCGCGTAGAGCGGGAGCCCCCACGTGCCGGCGCCGGCGCGACGACCATCACTGCGGGTGAAGCGACCGAGCGGTGCGAACCTGCTGCGCGCCGCGGCCGCGGCGAACAATGCGAAGGCCGCGGGGGGTCCTGCTGGCGGCATCAAGGGTGCAGGTGCGCTGGCCGTGGGGGGCGCTGGACGGTCGTCAGTCGTGCGCAGGGCCGGAGAGGAGGCGCGAAGGACATTATTGCGGATGTGATGTGTGCTTTTATTTCTTTGCTGACTCGCTGGGGGTTTTCACTTTCGTTTGTGCCGCATCATGTATATTCAAGTAGAATAATCAGGGAGGGAGGAATACACTCCACGGACCGGACATGAGGAGGACAGGTTTTGGAATCGCGATTCTTCGGGCTGCGTGAGTGATATGGACGAGCGCCTATGGGACACGAGGCGTTGCGCGCTTTAAGCCAAAAAGCACGAACAATGCAGCGGCAATTGCCTCCGTCGCGACGAGGTGGTGAGCGTGGGGACGAAAGTGAGATGACATGCGATCAGACTAACTTAACTGGAAGAGGACAAAAGAGGACGTGTATTTCAAACTGTAATACAGAAGTGGCCTAGCTACTCGATAGGGATACACCCCGCGGGGATATGGCGGTGAGGGAGAGAATGTTTATGACCATGGATCCTTGTGGGTGCCAGCTTGGGCACTGTCAGGTACAATGACTGAATTCGACCGAAGTGGTACTGTGCATACTTAAGTGCTCCACGTACAGTCATAAGTGGTCGAGTAAAGCGTGTGAGAGCGAAGGCAATAAAGGACACAAATTGATTGAAGAGGATGACTAGCCGTAACGAAGCTTTATTGTCCCTGGCTGTGGCGTAACACTGAATGACCCTCCACCTTTTTTTCTTTCACTTTGTATTTTCCCTTTCTACCCACACCTTCTCGCCCAAGTGCCCGTCCAGTCTGGCCGCACTCACTTGTGGCAAGTCCTCGTTTGTGGTTGCGGTAGCGAACAAGCGCGTCGGCGGTCCTACTTGAGCCGCAGAGCGCCCTACAAAATGGGTCCTTCCCTAACAATTCCTATTCCTCCTCACCCGACGTCATCCATCCCTTTCACTTCTCGCCGTCTCTCGTACCACCAAACCCGTCATCCTTTCTCTTTCCCCTCCACGCCGTCTCTCAAAACATCATCATGTCAGGTGCCGTGCGGAACAAAGGAGGCGCAGGCGCCCAACACCCTCCAAGGCCACCCAACGCCTGGATCCTCTACCGCTCCGACAAGCTCCAACTGCTCCCTCCACCCGCCCTGGGACAGCCAAAGCCGACGCAAGCAGAGGTCTCCAAGATCATCTCTGCCCAGTGGAAGGCGGAACCGGACGAGGTCCGCGCGATTTACGATGAGCGCGCCCAGATCGCAAAGGTCGAGCATGCCCGTCTCTATCCCAACTATCGCTTCACCCCGATGAAGAGGGTCGACAAGGATCGCATGCGCGAGGAGAAACGACAAGCAAAGGAGCAGGAACGCGCCGGACGCCGCACGCGCGGACGCGCCTCGCCATACGCTCTCCCGCCTACCGCGTCAAGCTCGACGCCCCCGATCCCCCTCATCGCCCAAACCGTCCTCCCCAACTCCAAACCTGCCTCTCCACCTCGTTTCCTCCGCGTCATCGCCGTTACCTGGCACGCCGTCGTCGCAATCCAGCGCCGATATCGCGCTGCGCCACGGGTCGACTCATGCGCCATCACATGACTCGTATGCGGATCCGCGGCGGCCAAACTCGTCTGCAGACGACTCACAGAGCGCATCGTCGCGTGCATCGTCCTATTCTAGGGCCGATATCCCTGTCGCGACCCCGTTGCCCGCCGTCCCCGCGCACCTGCAGCTCTCCACGCCCCAGACGCTCATCCACAAGGGCTGGCAACCCCCACAATCCGAATCATCATCGACGACCTTCCTCAGCCCTCTCCAGGAATTCCCGCTTACAGAGTGGCCGCAGTCCGCTCCTCGGTCGAACGAAGCACCAGCACCGCTCGAGGCACGTGGCGATCTTCTTCGATCGACGTCTTTCCTTATCGTCTTTGTTTTTAGCAGAATGATAACATTTTCTTCTCCATGCCGGGCTTTGAGAACGAGCCCTTGCAACATAGCTCGCTCCTCGCAGAGCTGTTTGGCACAGACCTACCTGGGGTCTTCCAGCTCCAAGGCATCGAGAGTCCACGCCTGACCGCGCGGCCCCCTGGCAGCATCGACCTCGGAGTAGGTAATTATCCTCCCGGCATGTGCGGCTCTTCCGCGTTCGACGACGCGCTGCGCAGTCTGGGTGAAGACCCAGCCACGTTCATGGCTAACCCTACTGCGGACGAACTATTAGCCGCCATCAGCATGCTTTCGCCGCAGGTGGGCGATGACCCGCTATCGTCCGGCTCAGCAGCGACCGATCCGCTGCAGGGGTTCAACTTTGACGAGTACCTGCAGGACTTTGGCGGCTCCGCACCGCCACCACCACCTGCCGCGGGCGGGTCCGCGCCGCCGGGCATGCACAGTGTGACCGTGACTCTGACTGTCCCGCATAACAGCCCCGTGGAGACATCGTCCTCGGAGAGCCTCGCGAGCCCAAGCCCAATGCCGTCGTTCTACGCTACGACCCCGTCGCCTGTCTCGGCGGTAGAGCCATCCCCGCCGCCGCCGGCTCAGTATCAGCCGTGGGTGCCTCCCAGTGGCGCGGCGAACGCGGCCGGGCGCCGGGTCGGAGGTAGCTGGAAAGTCCCGCTTGCGGTCTCGCGGCTCGCGTCCGAGTCGCCGATCCCCAGCTGCGCCTCCTCGCCCAAGCAGGCAGCCGTGTGACAGCCCCATCATCATTGTCATCAATCTTCTAATGAGCCCCCCGTCCGCCGTCATCTCTCGCATTGTGTACATGTATACCGTCGCATCCACCTCGTCTTTTCTCCCAATGCCAATCTGCTTTCGTCGTTATCTCCTCGCTCTCATATGCTTTGCCTCGAGACCTCCCTTTTTTTTTCCTTTACTGTCCCCCTCCCCCTACGCGCATCTACTGGTTTACTTAGATCTGGACTGTTGTTGGTCCTCGCTGGTGGCGCGGCGATGCCCATTGGCCCCGTCTTTCTTGGCTGCTCGCTCACACGGAACCCTCGCTCTCCACTTGTACATTCCCTTTCCAAGCTGACCTACCTTACGCCTACTTTTGTTTGTGCCACCGTGTTCACACATCCCACCACAGCTCATCATGTCTCGCCTCGTCCTTGTAGCGAACATTTACAGCGTCGCCGTCGTTCCACTAACCTTTGTTTTACACGGACCCAACCAACAACACCCCCCTCTCCCCACGAACCGTCTAATCTCTTTTCTCGTACTGCCCAATCTAACGTCCTTCCTGTATCATTCTTCATTTCTTGAACTGTGTCCGAACCTGCTGTCTTTTTTTTTCAATTTTTTTTTTGGCACACGCAACCAAAATCCCCCCTCTCCCTCACGTTATACCTATATTAGTGTTTGCTCGCTCGCTTGCTCGCATCTCTCATCTGTGTTCTGCCCGTTTATCTAAAAACAACAAAATGAAAATATCACCAAAAAATGTGTTTATCTCTCACATTTTTGTTTTTATCTTCGCATGCGCGTGCTCAAGGACAAAGGCGGCAAAAATTGTGAGACCGAATTTGCGAGAAATGTATCGTGTGCGGATATGTGGCCCCGACTTCCGCATCTGACATTTCGCTGGTGCGTGGGCTGACCACCCTTGGCCTGCCCGAGCCTTTGTCGCTCTCCCTTTTTGTTGCGGGCGACCCACTGGTAGTCTTTGACTTTTCTTTTCGCAGAGATCTCACGGTCCGGTCCGCTCTGTCCCGTTTTTCCGCCACGAGGATTCATACTCCGATTTTTTAAATTTTTATGTTTTACAAATACTTCATATAAATAAAAGTAAAATACATCAAATAAAGCCAAATAACGCGTCCGATTGTTGAATCGGACGCGTGCGTCTTCCCGCGCCTCTGTTTGCACCCCCAGCGCCCCCCGTCCTCTTGCCCCCCACCTCTTGTGCCCTCTCCCCCGGCCTCCTCTCGCGCCCCCAGCCTGTCCCCTCCCTTGCACCCCCACCTCAGCCACCTCCCCTGCCCCCTCCCCTTTCCGGGGCCCTTTGCCCCCCCCCTGCCTCGTGAATTCCCCCTCCCCAGCTTGCCCCCCCCTCCTTCCTACGCGAACGGGGGTAGCGCGCACAAAGCCGGTGGGGGGGGGGATATTGGAGGGTGTTGCGAGAATGGGAGGGGTTCCCTGCGAACGGGCGACCCTGCGGGAATGGGAAGGGGGTCCCCTCCCCCCTTTTCCTCTCCCTCTCCCTCTCTCCGAAGACGACGCGCGAGCGGAGGGCCATGCGCGGGACACCAGAAGCAGCGCGGCGGCCCCCTCCCCTGGTTCACGCGCAGGGGTGACACGCAACCAGAGGCTGCGCAGGCGCCCCCCCCGTTTGCACGCAGGGCCAGCGCGCGAACGGGAGGCCGCGTGTAAGGGAGGAGGGTACACCACAACCTGAAGTACGCAACTGCCGCAGTGACTCCTAATTATTTATTTATTCCGTATTATGTAATTCACGTGCGCCACGGTCGTCGCCATGTCTCCTCGCACTTCTAAAGTTCTAATATCATCACCGAAACAAACCTTCGCAAGCCGGCTCCGTTACCCAGCAGCAAAGCCAACCACGGGCAACGCCAACCCCAATACCAGTTTGCATAATTTTGAAAAATCCCAAACGCGACTCTAGGCTGGCTGACCAGTCATCAGGATGCTGCAACGCAATAGTCAGCGGGGTCGCCTTGGAGTTGGAGGTATCCGACGTTCTCTCACCCAAGTTCCAAATATAGTAGCACCGAGACTATATGTGCTTTGGGGGCCAATGGCCGTCGTGAAATCGCACACCCTCTAACCCTAGATGATTTGGGATCGGGCCCTGGTCGATCTTTATATTGGCTTTATCACTGTCGCGATGGCGGAGGAACAAAGAGGCGACCTCCGTCCTCCCATAGTATGATGCCAAATCTAACGGGGTTGCGTGCGTTTGGTCTTGCGCATTCACGTCTGCGCCGTACTCCAGTAATAGCCGTACGACGCCAACAATATCACATCGAGAGGATGGGCACTGTGACGCTAGGTGTAATGAGGTCCGACCCCGGGCATCCTTTGCGTTGGCATTTGCACCACTGTTGAGCAGTACCAGTACCATTTCAACCTTCCCGAAGTAGGACGCCGAATGCAATGGGGTTTGGTTGTCATCGTCTCGCATGTTGACACCCGCGCCACTTTCCAGTAATAGTTGAGCGACAGCAGTATCATTGTCCCTTGAAGTGTAATCTCCGCCTTCAGCCACTGCGTGCAATGGGGTCCGGCCCTGGTTGTCCTTCGGGTTGGCGGTTGCACCACCGTCGAGCAACACTCGAGCGACTTCGACCCTCCCATTGTAGGATGCCAGATGTAATGGAGTTCTGTTGTCTTCGTCTGGCACGTCGACATCCGCGCCACGCTCGAGCAATAGTTGTGCAACACGGATACCATAGTCCTCGGCGTGAAGATGTCTGCTCTCGGCCACCAAGTGCAATGGGGTCCGGCCCTGGTTTCCCTTTGAGTCGGCGGCTGCACCGTGGTCGAGCAGCGCCCGTGCGATTGCGACCCTCCCATCGTAGGACGCCAAGTGTAGTGGAGTTACATTGTCGTTGTCTTGCGCGTTGACATCAGCGCCACACTCCAGTAATAGTTGTGCAATGCGGATGCGATCTTGCTCAAAGTTATATTTACCTACGGCCAGTAGATGCAATGGGGTCCGGCCAAACTTGTCCTCCAAGTTGGCAGTTACACCGTGTTCGAGCAGCACCCGTGCGATGTCGGGCCTCCCGTACAACGAAGCCAAGTGCAACAGAGTCGGACGGTACTTATGCGCGCCTACGCCACGCCCTAGTCAAACGCTATATCGAGACTATAATTGGATATTCACCTTCTGACTCTTGGAACAAAGAGGTATCGCCCCCGTTGTTTCCTGAGTTTACGTTTGCGCCATGGTCGAGTAGGGCCCGTGCAATCTGGACCGGACTAAATGTTTTGGACTGCAACTGCGACAGTGTCATATGGTTCGTAGCTTGGGCATCGATATTCACGCTCCGCTCGAGTAATAGTTCCCCGGAGCCGTATTGACTTCTTGATACTTGGCGCGCCGAGATCTCGCTTGTTTTGTTCTCCACGGAAGCATCTGCGTTAAGCTCAATAAAGTTCACGCGAGCTTAAAGTTGTACATCCCCGTACCTATCTCCAGAAGTAATGAGTCCGTGTATCGTCTGTCGACCGCCGCGTCGTGTTGCGGCCATGGCCTCGCAATGAGGTCGTCGTCACGGTAGATATCACTTTTGTCATAAATGT
Source organism: Lactarius hengduanensis (assembly GCA_021525025.1). Classification (NCBI taxonomy): domain Eukaryota; kingdom Fungi; phylum Basidiomycota; class Agaricomycetes; order Russulales; family Russulaceae; genus Lactarius; species Lactarius hengduanensis. The sequence continues at coordinate 9,632 of JAKELI010000257.1, read as the reverse complement.
GGCGTTCTAACAATATGTGCAACGGGGTCTTGCCGTTGTTCTCCGCATTGGGATCTGCACCGTGCTCAAGAAGAATCCACGCGAGCTTGAGCCAATTCCGTCCCATTGTCAGAAGTAATGGCGTTTGGTTGTTCTTGTCTCGTCTGTTCGCCACCGCGCCATTTTCTAGTAAAGACCATGCAAGATCAAGAGCATCGCTTTCGTTGCGAATCCGGGTTTCTGATAATATGTGTAACGGGGTCTTGCCGTTGTTGTTCTCCACAATGGCATCCGCACCGTGCTCGAGAAGAATCCGCGCGAGCTTGAACTGATCCTGCCCTATCGCTAGAAGTAACGGTGTCTGGTTGTTCTTGTCTCGACTGTTCGCCACCGCGCCATGCTCTAGTAAAAGCAATATAATATCAAGAACATCGCCCTCGCAGTCCGAGTCGTAAATGTGGTTTTCTGACAGCACGTGCAACGGGGTCTTGTCGTCGTTGTCCTTCGCATTGGGATCTGCACCATGCTCAAGAAGAACCCGCGCAAGCTTGAACTGGTTCTGTCCCATTGCCAGAAGTAACGACGTTTGGTTGTTGTTGTTTCGCCTGTTCACCTCCGCACCATACTCCAACAATAAATGCGCGTGATTGATAACATAGTTTTCGTTGTAGATCGGGCGTTCTGAAAGTATGTGCAACAGGGTCTTACCATTGTCGTACTCCGCATTAGCATCTGCACCATTCTCAAGAAGGAACCGCACAAGCTTGCACCGGTCCCGCCTCGTTGCCAGAAGTAACGGTGTTTCATTGTTGTTATCTCGTCTGTTCACCTCCGCGCCATGCTCTAATAATAACCGCGCGTGATTGAGAGGGTCGCCTTCGTCATTGATCCGGCTTTCTGATAGTGTGTGCAATGGGGTTTTGCCGTTGTTATCCTTCGCTTCGGCATCTGCGCCATGCCTAAGAAGAAACAGCGTGAGCCGACACTGATCCCGCCCCATTGCCAGATGTAACGGCGTTCGATTGTCCTTGTCTCGTCTGTTCACCTCCGCACCAAGCTCCAGTAATAAGGGTGCAAGGCAGAGGACGTCGCCTTCGTCGTTGATCCGGCTTTCTGACAGTGTGTGCAATGGGGTTTTGCCGTTGTCGTCTTCCGCTTCGATATCTGCGCCATGCTCAAGAAGAATCCGCGCGGTATGGGATCGACCCCGCCCCATTGCCAGATGTAACGGCGTTTGGTTGTCCTTGTCTAGTTTGTTTACCTCTGCACCAAACTTCAATAATAACAGCGCGTGATTGAGAACATCGCCTTCGGCGTTGATCCGGCTTTCTGACAGTATGTGTAATGGTGTTTTGCCGTTGTTTTCCTCCGCTTTGACATCTGCGCCATGCTCAAGAAGAAATCGAGCGAGCTTGAACCAACCCCGCCCCACTACCAGATGTAACGGAGTTTGGTTGTCCTTGTCTCGTCTGCTCACCTCCGCGCCATGCTTCAATAACAAATGTGCGTGATTGAGAACACTGCTTTCTTGACTGCTTTCGTAGCCGATCCAACTGTCTGACAATAGTAGATGCAACGGGGTCTTGCCGTGGTTGTTCATCGCATTGGTATCAGCGCCATGTTCAAGAAGAATTCGAGTAAGCTTGAGCAAATCCCGCCCCGCTGCCAGATGTAACGGCGTTTTGTTGTTCTTGTCTCGTTTGTTCGCCTCCGCACCATGCTCTAATAATAACCGCGCATGATTAACATGGTCTTCGTTGTATACCCAGCGTTTCAACAGTATGTGTAACGGGGTCTTGCCATTATTGTTATGAGAATTGACGTCCGCCTTGTGCTCGATGAGTAGCTGAGCCACCTCGAGGTTGCCTATATCTTCTGCCAGATGTAGCGAAGTCGTGAGGGTATCGTCTCGGGCATTCACATCCGCACCGTGTTTGAGTAGAAACTTCACTTTGCTGGCAAGGTCGCGCAGGGGTAGTAACAACACTTTGAGCAGTATGGTCTTTCCCGTCGTGTCTCGAACATTGACGTTCGCGCCGTGCTCAAGGAGAAGCTCCGCGACCTCGATGTGGCCTTCGCCTAGTGCTGCAAGCAGCGGAAACTTGTATTGACCACAAAGAGTATTGACGTGCTGCGGGTGTTTGATTGCGAGGTGCTTGACCAAGTCGTAGAACCCCCAAAGCACAGAATAGTACAAGGGGTTTGGTATCCCCCCGGAATATGTCTCAAGGGGCTTGTATTCCACGTCGTATATCCCAATCCATGCCAAAAAATAAGGTTTTTCCGGGTCGAATAGTGTTCTCATCCCGTCCATCACGCGTAACGCAACATCCTCAAATTGTGCGTGCTCGACCCAATGTCGTGCTGCGTATTTGGCCAAGGGGAAACCTTTCGCGATCTCTTTGTCGATGTGTTCGTCCAAATGGAGAAGAAATCCAAGACAGGCCTGCGTGAGGATAGTATGCGCCGGTCCGGGAAGAATCCGATATCGAGAGAAGTTTCCGAGCGGGGATGTGAGGCGATCTGATATCAAGAACTCCTTGACGGAGAAATGTGAAAACTGGACAACCTGGCGGCCGGACCAGCGGGCGCTGACGATTGTGATCAGACTTGAGCAGGTGGATAGCACTGCCTGTGTCTGATCACCCAACCGCCAAGCTGAGCGGTATTTCGGAATCCCTCCCTGGGCTCCATCAAACTCGAACGCAAGCAATTCTGCAAGTTCTTCAACATGAAGTGGACGGACGGCCACCATAAGACACTGCAGCATGCGATGGGCGTGTCCTTGATTTGTCTTCTTGATCTCCATGAGTACGCGCGCATATGTCTCGTCCAAACTTTCGGGTAACTCGCGAAGGGTCTGTCGAATATTTGCTGGGAAACAGTGTCGCAGCACCTCCAACTGACAAAATACCCATCGGAACCTGTACAAAAAAACATAAGGGCCTATCGCCAAGAATGGTGGCGGATGCTCTCACATTCCGTCTGCTCTGTTAGATAGCTCATTAACGACCAGCATCTTATCTTCGTCACGCCAGCTCCGCATATCGCGGTCCGCATAAACGACGCCGGTCACATAGTTGGAGATATCCTTCTTTTGTCCATCTTCGTCGTGAAGTGAGACAGTACCGTGAGGCAGCGGCTCAAGGACCCTTTTGATGTCGAACTCGGGGCGACTGGTAATGCATATATGCAGCTCGGGAAGGCCCAGGCGGACAAGGTCCTTCAGAAGGTCAAGGACCGCTTCTCGTGGGGTCGGTATCCCAGAGGCGTTGGGACACTCGTCGAGTGCGTCGACGATGATATAAACTGGCTGCTGTGCGACGATTGAGAGCATTTCCCGAAGACAATCCGTCAAGGCATCTTTGCTGGGTTCTCGCGTGCCCTTCCCATGTGTAGAATAAAAACGGAAGATGATCTCGCAGCACCGGGTTGAGTAGGCAGAGAGTTGAACGAGAAGAGAGGTGACAAAGTTGCGGAAATCTTGTTTTTTGTCTTTGTCCCGAAAGTCAAAGTAGAAAAATGCCAAGACGGCCTGTCCGGCATCGCGCAACGACATAACGTATTTTATGATCGCAGAGCTTTAGTCATTTATAAGTTTTTGTTATCGGCATCGAAAGTTGAGTAATGACGAACCAAAGGATGCTCTTCCCGGACCCCGCTGTGCAGATCGGAGACCATCAGGGTTTGAACAGCCAAAGATAAAAAGGAACTTACGTTTTCCATGGATCCATAAGAGAGAACCGATCGACGTCCAGTTCTTGAATTTCTTGCCTCGAAAAAACCACGCGGCCGTTCCCTCTTGGTGTGTCTCGCACGCAATATTGTAATTTGTGGACGGGTCCGGTGGAGAAAGCCATTTGTGGATATCCTGTTCTATCTGTGTCCCTGGGCAGAAGATTCAGTTTCTACAACAGACGCGATAGGGGTGGGAGATGACAGACACTTGACTTCTTCAACGTCGCACTTTACTTCCACCACTTTGCGCTTCACTTCTAGTACATCGCGCTTTACCTCCTCCATATTCTGCTGCATAACCACGTTGACTTTGTCAGCATCTAGGTGGACGGGCGGTTAGTTACTCTGGGTGATTAGTGGATAACTTGAAGGCCGCGTACCATCTTTGGCCTCGGTGGTGACCTTCAGAATCTGAGCCGTAACCATTTGAAATTCCTCCTGTATCAGACTATCGAGCTTCTTTAACGCATCCTCAATATCTGTCCTCCCCAGTAGTTTTTTGAAATATAATTCTGGGGAAACATGAGATCGGTGACGTGTGAAGCATATCTTGCTGAGACAACTCACTTGCTCGTCGCCGTTTCACTTCCTTGGTCGCGATGGAGAGGATGGAGAGTAGCTCAATCACGATCTTCACGAGCACCTCCGCCATTTTTGTAGACAGTGAAATTTCGGTATAGACCTCGAGTCGCTTGAAAAAGCTCTCGATGCGCTCAAAGAGGTCGATGATGGCACCGTGACTTGCTCTAACATCCTTCGCCGCCTATGATATTCCAGCGTTAGCGGATGTAGGCCCACGAAAAGGAACAGCGAGAACACGGACAGCGAGGAGGACACCAATCCCAGTGAATATCACCTTCGCAGGAGGGAACGCCTTCACAAGTAGCGTTAAAATTCACTTCATGATTTGGATTCATGATAAGTACCAGGCTAACGCCGTCACCAAGAGCCCCCGAAAAGGTGTAGAGTACATGGACCAATGGATCGATCCACTTCATCATCTTCTGATCGCCAGATTGCTCGAAGGCCTTGGCTTGATCCCGAAGTATGTCCAGGACGCCATCGACGGACTCGCAGGTTTGCAGCTCAGCAACGAGCCAGTGAGCTAGAAGATCATCACCGGTCTTCTTCTGGTACTCGGCCAAAGCGGTATCGAGCATCGATTTGAAGATCGAGGATGGGGCAGTTGATTGGGAAGACGAAGACATGGCAGTAGAGGATTTCTGTGGAGGATAGCAGGTTGACAGTAGTTTGATTGCGTGGCAAGTCGAGGAAACACGAAGTCGCCTCCTTGGTCGCCTCGTTTCGTGCCTTTTTCTTACTAGATGGGAACATTCACACCGCCTCATGTGCCCTTGGACGCGCCTCAGAAAAGTAACAAAGAAAGAAAAGATAGATCCGTTTTTACAATTACTTCCGATTCTACAGTGTGACGAACCAGCCCATTGGAAAAGGAGAGTGGATATGAAATCAAAGGGTAAAACAACGGGACGAAGCAATTGGAAAGCATACGAAGAGGACCCGACCACCAGCAAGCGGACGTGTATCGTAGTATCGGCAAGAAGCAGCATATGGTAGCGAACCTGACCTACTATATTTCGTATCCGTCCTCTCCACTACCACGCGCCGAACTAGGATAAGTAATAAACACCGTATACAAAAGCAAAAGGAAGCAACTTCGGAGAGGACGAAGGAGAGAATGGTTTGACGTCAATGGGATCAGTACGAGGTAACATAATTGCGTCCGTGCCTCGCGCACACAACTGTAAAATGAGGCAAGTGATAACGAATGATTTGATCAAGAAAGCCCAGCTTTCGGTCTTGTCATTCGCCGCCGATGCCAGGGTCCCCGTTCACCCGCAGCGGAGAGCGCGACATGTCAATCGCGGTGTACGCGGGTGGCAGATCGAACGGGTCCCCATCGGCAGAAGCCAAGACCGACCTCGACGAGGCGACTTCTGATGCTCGCGCTCCTGGCGCGAACCACACCAGACCCGTGCGAGAAATTCGTCGGTCCGGATGCTCAGAGATCGGCCCACACCTGCGTGTTCGGTCGGGTCCCGGGCCGGAGCTGGTAGAGGGAATAGATCGTGCGTGCTCGCGGAGTAATTTGGTGGCAATTTAATCGGTGAGTCGTAGCCATGTTGCGACTCGGGGAAGGAGGAAACACTCCGAAGATGGGTGTAGGATCGTGATCGTGGTGGAGGTGGGTGAGGTGGTGTCGAAGAGCCAGACCGGGGTCGGGTGACGCGGGACTGGAACGGTTCGGCACGATGGGTAATGGGGGAATCGGCGGTTTTGTTGATAATAGGGTCGGGGGAACGGGAAGCGAACGTGAGTGTATACTCGAAGTTGGTGACGCAGCATTACGACGTGAAGGGACGGAGACCGGGCTTATAGGCGAGGGTCGGTCCTGTAGGGAAGTGTGCGCTGAGGTAGGGAAGCGGTGGAAGTGGTGGTGGTTCGCCCTGTGAGACTCGCCTGTGTGACGACGTCGAAGGCGACCCACGGGTATAGGAGTATCCTTGAGAAGGCGGTAATCGTAGCAACTCGCGAGTTCTTCGATTCGGTTGCCGGGAAGAAGGCGGGGCATGAGAGGCGAGTGACAACGACGAACCCGAATGCGTCGCGTATACCCCTTGTCCGGACGTATATGCTGAGTGTTGCACTGCCGCGTGATCATCGGTGTGGGATGACAATCGGCTTGTCGCTCGGGACGATGCCTCGCTTGCTATGCTCTCCGCATAGCGTGAATGTTTGTCATCCTTAACGCGGGCTGGGATGCTCGAACGCCATCCATCGATCTCCGGAGTAGTCTCTGAAGTGTGTAGGAGAGTTGCTACGTCGGGGGTCCCAGGTGAGAGGGAAGTGGAGGAAGGGAGGCCATTTGAAGACAATACCCCAAGTCGGAAGGACACCATCGTCGAGGAAAGAATCTGATGGGCTAGTGCGCGTCACATTCATTTGCTGCTCACTAGGTGTTACCAGTAGCATGGCTGTCATCAGCGAAAAATCTAATAAACTGGGAAGGCCGTTGTGCACGCTCTGGGGGCTTGCTGGAGCCCAGGCGAAAAAGAGGATCCAAGATTTTTGTGGAGGTGCTCGTTGCATGACCCCGTTCTAAGACGGCAACAGGGCCTTTGACGATTTTTACAGGGAGAACGATATGAGGATAAATGCAGGTGTATCCTCCGATCACGTATGGCGTAGTACACCCCAGAGCGCTTCCATCTCAAGCTATGTCGATGGTGGGGGATGTAAATTTTGCGATAGCTAGAATGGCGCGATGTAATCGAATCGGTTGTATCGTGGAAGAACAGGGAAGGACTCGCCTTGAGAAGAGAGCCATGGGAACAGCGGAGAAATTCGTCCGCGGGCTCCCGTTGGCCCTTGCCAAATACAACCTTGACGCTAGTGAGATCTTTGATTTCACGGAACGATTATTTCTGAAAGTTTGTTGGCCAGCAACGCGAGAGACGTCAACGAAGTCTTTCGGATCAGACCTGCGAACTTGGTGATATTGTCGTCGGTATCGATAACATAGAGCGGGTTTTCAGATGAACCATCGTGAATGACGACGGAATCGATAAAGGAGGGGTCATAAATGGATTAATTGAGGGATATGAGGAAGTGGCAGGTTCTGAAGCGACGAAGTATAGATCGCGATGAGGACGCGGAAGACTTGAGCTTGAGCTGGTGAGCAAAGGGCGGAAAACTGGTGTGAAAGACTGAAACTATGGCTCGTCTCCTTGTCTTCCCACGCTGGTACGGCTAACCAACGCGTCCTATTCGGGCCGATACTGTTTTTTTTTTGTTTTTTTTGTTTTTTTTTTTGGATAAGCGATATATTCGCTCACCAGTACAAGGGCCGGCAGCCCCCGCTATCCGAATCATCATCGACGACCTTCCTCAACCCTCTCCAGGAATTCCCACTCACAGACTGGCCGCAGTCCGCTCCAAGGTCGAACGAAGCACTAGCACCATTCGGGGCACGTGGCGATCTTCTTCGATCGACGTGTTTCCTAATCGTCTTTGTTTTTAGGAGAATGATAACATTTTCTTCTCCATGCCGGGCTTCGAGAACGAGCCCTTGCAGCCTAGCTCGCTCCTTGCAGAGTTGTTTGGCACAGACTTACTTGGGGTCTTCCAGCTTCAAGGTCTCGCGAGTCCACGCCTGACCGCGCGGCCCACTGGCACCGTCGAACTTGGGGTAGGCAATTATTCTCCCGGCATGTGCGGCTCTTCCGCATTCGACGACGCACTGTGCAGTCTGGGCGAAGATCCAACCACGTTCATGGCAAACCCTACGGCGGACGAGCTGCTGTATGCTTTCACCGCAGGAGAACGACGACCCGCTATCGTCCGGCTGAGCGGCGACCGATGTGCTGCACGGGTTCAACTTTGACGAGTACCTGCAGGACTTTGGCGGCTCCGCACTGCCAGCGCCACCTGCCTCAACCGAGCCCGCGCCCCCGGGCACGCACGATGTGACGTGACCCTGACCGCCCCGCATGACAGTCTGATGGAGACCCCGTCCTCGGAGAGCCTCGTGATCCCAAGCCCAATGCCGTCGTTCTACGCCACGACCCCGTCGCCCGTCTCGGCGATAGAGCCATCCCCGCCGCCGCTGGCTCGGCATGAGCCGTGGGTGCCTCCCCGAGGCGCGACGAACGCGGCCGGGCGCCGGGTCGGAGGTAGCTGGAAAGACCCGCTGGCGGTCTCGCGGCTCGCGTCCGAGTCGCCGATCCCCAGCTGTGCCTCCTCGCCCAAGCAGGCAGCCGTGTGACAGCCCTCTCCCCCCATCCATCATTGTCATCAATCTTCTAATGAGCCCCGTCCGCCGTTATCTCTCGCAATCATGTACATGTATACCGTCGCTTCAACCTCGTCTTTTTTTCTGCCAATGCCAATCTGCTTTCATCAGGAAAAACCTCCCGCGCTAGCGAGCGATAATATCGCTAAATTTTCGAATATTATTGAAATTACTCAAATTATCACGATTTCGTTGCCACAACTAAATTAGTGCTAATTTTGCGATAATCCAGGTAATTTTCGATAGGTTAGCGATAAATGTGCTCTCAATTATCATGTCTTTATCATGTCTTAGTGATCATTATCATTTTAATAACCATTATTAGATTTTATTATAACTATCAAATGAGCGGACAGGCGACAGGCACAAAAACTAGGCATAATCAAAAGAGCGAGGGGAAAAGACTTTTTTTTTCTTTCGGGATTTTGATAATCGGCTGTCAAATTCACGTCAGCGATGTCGTTTAGAAACAGTACGGTAAACTTGCTATTTAACATTGAAACCGGAAACGCACATTCATTTTTTTTTTCGGGATTTTGATAATCGGCTGTCAAATTCACGGTCAGTGATGTCGTTTAGAAACAGTACGGTAAACTTGCTATTTAACATTGAAGCCAAAAACACACATTCATTCGAGTGCATCGAGATCGAGATTGGCGATCGGAATAGTTGACAACAGGACTGTACCTCCCTCGATGCCACCGCTATAGCACTAGTCAGGACCACAATAGTGTGAGTGAAGGTGGCAGACTCACCTTGCTTGAGTATAAATATCACTCATCATGATATGGAAGGCGCGCTCTCGGTGGTTCAGGATGTGCTTGAGCGTGTTCATATTGGCGAGGTAGGCATCCATGTAGGCATTTGCCGAGAATTCTGTTATCTGCTGTTCACCACCACGCCACTCATAGAGAGTGGCATACAGCTAATACACAAAGTTAGCGTCATAAAAAAAAGGTATTATTTGACTCACCGCAGTGGCGACAAGAGCGACCATAGACATTGGAACTTCCCGACGCTCCACTCCATCTTCACCTCGGTGCGACACGAAAAGATGGTGGAATCGAGACACGAAGGAATAGGGTTGCCGCGGTCCGGTGCG
>JAKELI010000256.1:0-65665 GCA_021525025.1 Lactarius hengduanensis | reverse complement strand
TCAAAACGAGACGCCGCTCGCGCAAGTCGTCGGCTGGATTCGACACCACGAGGCTGTTCGTAGGTGCGGAGGGCACGCTCGGCATCGTCACGGAGGTAACCGTCCGCCTCGTCCCGATCACCGTCACAACCGCGCGGTTCCCCCACGTGCGCAAGGCGAGCGAGGCCGTCATCGAGATCCTAAACACGGGCATCGGCATCCGTGCGCCGTCTCTCTTTCTCGTATTTCTGACCCTTATAGTACCTCCCGACCAGAGTGCATCGAGCTCGTCGACGCGGCGTTCATACGCGTGACCGTGGCTACGGAGAACCCCGCGCGAGTACGACATCCGCCGACCACCTGTTCTTCAAGCTGCAAGGCGCGATGCCCGGCACGCTCGCCGGGGCCGTGGACGTGGTGAAGCGGATAGTGAAAAGCATGGCGGCGATAAGTTCTGGCCCGCTCAGAGCGAGGAAGAGGCCGCGGCTATGTGGACTGACCGCAAAATGTGCACTACTCCGGCCTCACGTATGCAGGCGACGGCGCAACGGCGTGGTCGACAGACGTATGGTATGTGTGACCTTGATCCCCCCCCTAGGAGACCTAGTCACTGATCTCTGTCCTCGTTCGTGGTGGTGGTCCTGCAGCGTCCCGATCTCTAACCTCCCACGGCTCGTATACGAGACTCAGAAGGACATCGAACGCTCCGGAATAATGTGTTTTGTCTTGGGCCACGCTGGAGATGGTGGGTAGTGTTGAGGTACCACTTCGTCGAGAGGGAGGCTGATGACACGGTACCAGGATTCCACACCTTCCTTTGCCTTCAAGACAGACGAAGAGCTCAAGACCGTACGGGGGCTCGTGCACCGCATGGTCAAGCGCGCGCTCGCACTCGACGGGACCTGTAAGTCATGCGCAACACAAGGCCGGAGGCCTGGGAGCACACTCACCCGTTTTTGTCTTCAGGTACCGGCGAGCACGGTATCGGAATTGGGAAGAAGGAATCCTTGGTTGAGGAGCTTGGCACCGGTACTGTAGCCCTGATGAAGACGATCAAGCGGGCGATTGACCCGCTAGGGATTATGAACCCCGGGAAGGTATGGCCGTATCACGACCCATGCCGCGTGGGACCGGTGACTGATGTTTTTCTGGCTGTATCCAGACGATGATGCCACGCCCGACTCATGAACGTGGACGAAAGTTTCGGATCTGTTTATCTACTTGCCACATACACCTAGGACTATTACTGTAGTCGCAGATGGCCCGCGCTGAGAGTGTCCGGAAGGCCCACACATTGTATACTATTCTGCTGCTACAAAGGTAATTACACAACAATTTTCATCATCGAGCACCCTCTGTTCCTGCGCGGGCTGCGCCTGCTGCTGTCCTGTCCGGCTGAGCGCCGCCCCGAGTGCCTGTGTTCGAATGCTTAGTCTGCGAGTCTTTTCGATTACCGATTGGGATATCGGCAGTGCCGGGCGGTGGATCTCAATGACGTTCTGTGGGAGGATGACGGGTTGACTAGGAGGGGGGGGGGGGGGGGAGCGACAAGGGAGCGCACCTTTTCGAGATCGATCTTGGCATCGGCAGCCAGCCGCGTGTCGCGGATGAGGTTGACGATCCATTTTTCACCTTCGTCGGGGGAGAGATTGAGCCGGGCAGAGAGGTCACTTAGAGAGAAATGTCTCAGCCCGTGCACAGAGAGGAGAGAAAAGGACAACGTACGCGGTGTCGATCCGCTGGTGGATGCGGCAGTATGTCTCACTGATGAGGTAGCGCGCGTTATCGAGGAACTCCTCCCTGAACTCGCTTAGGAAAACAATCATTTCCGACGACGCGTTCCGCGAGCTGCAGCTGGTGCTGCGCTGCCTCGAAGTCAAATTCGACATAGAGTTCCTTGAGGAACTTGGTCACCGTCCGCGTACTGGTACACGACCTTTACGACCTCGCGGATCGCATGCCGCACGCGCGAGCTCACGGGTGCCGTCCCCCCGCTCGCCTGCGCACGGCGCGAGAGCACGGCGGAGACGGCGAGGTAGCGGAGGATCCAGGGCGCGGCAGACTGGATGGTGTTGAGGTACGCGGGCGCGAGGAACGTCTCAAGGAGGAGGGTGCGGCCAGCGGGGTGGTTGAAGTGCACGAAGAGGGACAAGTGCACGAGCCACGCGCGCGAGTGCAGCGTCGCGAGCGGCTCTGCGTGCCCCTGCGACTGTGCCGGGGCACCGGAGAGGGGCGTGGCGCCCGCACGCGCGTCGAGCGTCTCGCGGAACGTGTTGAGCTCTTCGAGCGCGACGTCCCACTTTCTCGTAAAGAGGTCCCAGGCGAGCTTGCCCCAGTGCGCGGAGGTGTTCAGGTCCGTGTCGATGGAGAGTACGCGGAAGTGGTAGAGGTAGTCTGCGGCGCCCGAATAGTTCCCGTACGTACTGGAACTTGCCAAAGTTGTACAGCGCGGTTATTTGCTCGAGGGTGAGCTGCAGAGGGTGACGTCCGCAGTTGGAAACGGCAGATCAAACGGGCGGGGCGCGGAACGTCACTCACATCGTAGTTATCCTTCAGATAAGCCAGGTTTTGGTTCTTGTCTTGGCGCAGAGCCTGTGCGACGTCTGGGTTCAGGCTCACGTCTAATACGGCCTTTGCTTCCTGCTGCAGCTACTCATTAATGCGCTCATTGATCGCCACTGCCTTTTCTCGAGCTGGCCTACCCAAGGGGGAAACCTCCCTGGACCTAGTTTATGAGCTGTGGCGATAGTGGCACAACTGAACAGCTTCGAGCCCGCAGATATAAAGTAATAATACCGGATGTCTTTGAGGCAGATGGCGGCACTCGGGAACAGAACAAGGTATGAATAAAACCATCGCACTGGCATGTGTCACCATTTGGAAATGTCACCAAACTCGAAACAGAAATCGAAACAGAAACAGAACGCGTAACTTTTCACGTAACTCACACCATGTTCGGTTTGAGGTCTCGCCAGATATGGGGGCTTCCATGCACTTTAAGCGTCTATGGCGTTGCTCATAAATACGCAGCTGCTAATAGTTCTCTGGCCTTGTTCAGACATGCTGGTTTCTCTCGTCACAGTGATCAACTGCCTCGCCCTCTCTACATTTTTCTACATCCTCTTCGCATTTCGTGCCCACAGAAGGCGAAGAGGCTTCCCGTATTCCCGGGCCCCAGGACCTCCGCCTTTGCCTGTCATTGGGAATTTGCTGGATGTCCCGAAGCTCTCTCCCTGGTTAGCCTACGCAAATATGTCTAAGAAATACGGTAGGACTGAGCTCTTCTGATGTATCTCATCGGAACGTTTATGTTTATAGGTGATGTCATATACCTTCAAGTTGTGGGCCAAGTAGTCGTCGTCCTGTGTTCGCCGACAGCCATCAAGGATTTACTCGAAAAGCGTGGAGAGTTGTATGCAGATCGAACATCGTTTCCGATCTCTGAGACGTTCGCCTGATCTTTATCCTTTTCTCGCCATACGCACTGATTCCATTAATGTTCCAGATTGGGTATTGATTGGTTGCTTCCAATGTCCAGAATGGGAAAATACTGGCGGGAAAGTAGAAAGCTATTAGATCGCAGCCTCCGCCCTGGCGCAGCAGCCTTGGATCGGCGTTTGATTGAGGAAAAGACATGCGTCTTTCTTGGCCAGTTACTTGCCACACCGATGGCCTACCGCAAACATCTCAATTTGTTGGTTCCACCGTCACATTACCCGATAACTGTTAACTCGTATTGTAGTCTTCAGGGAAAGCTTGTCATGCGCCTTACCTACGGGTATGACTTGAACGACGACGACGACATGATAGTACCACCAAAGAGGGTTGGTGACATCTTAAAACAGTTCCTCTTACCTGGAGCAGCATTAGTAAACCATTTCCCATTTCGTGCGGTTTATTCATCCCCTGCTATCATTTGAGTATCTCACAGTTATTTCCAGTGCGACGCCTCCCTTCGTGGGTTCCTTGGTTCAAGTATGAGCCACTGGCGGGTGAATGTCGGGAACTGGCACGGAGGATGAAGAACGAGCCTATGGACTTTGTGAGGAACTCCATGGTATGAATTGGGTAACATTCCGGAAATTGTCTCTACTGATGGATTGTCAGCGCGAAGGCACCGCGGTACCATCTCTAGCAACTGAATTCCTTCAAGAGGTAGACCTTCCGAGCGGCTTGGAACGCCAACATGCGGTGCAAGGTATCGAAGATGTTCTAGGGTCTCTGTTCCAGGGTAATTCCCTTCTCCATCTACGAATTCATATGACGCTTACGTCGAGCACCAGCCGGTGCAGATACAGCACGTGTTCTCCCTATGCCCGTACCTTGCTTCTTAGCTGACACGTGATTTTCAGACCGTTATTGCTATGTCCTCACTTTTCCTCGCGCTTATTCTTTATCCAGAGGTACAGAGGCGAGCACAGGCAGAACTCGACTCTGTCATCTCGAGAGATAGGTTGCCAACGTACGGTGACAAGCCACGTCTTCCATACATAGAAGCGATGAGCAAAGAGTTAATGAGGTGGCATATGGTGACGCCACTAGGTGAGGGTTCCTCGCGCTCGTCAATAGCGCCATGCACTAACATCTAAATGGAGGTGTTCCTCACTCGCTAACTGATGATGACTTCTATAAGGGCTACTTTATTCCAAAAGGTTTGTAAGCATCCTTCAATGTTGGGTGAAGTAATCAACATCCTTTACTCTGTAGGTTCCGTGGTCATAGCCAACGCATGGTCCGTGACAGTTAAATGACACAGTTACTGTCCAGAAGGTTCTGAGATTGATTGACAGGGCTGTTCTGCACGACCCAGGGCTATATCCCGACCCAGAGGCATTCAATCCCGATCGATTCCTCGACGAAGATGGAACTTTCTGCGACGATCCGATGATCTCGCTGGCGTTTGGTGCAGGCAGGCGGATATGCCCGGGGCGCCACCTCGTCGACGCGACAGTCTTCATCGTGACGGCGTCGGTGTTGTCCGTGTTCAACGTGACGAGGGCTAAGGACAAGAACGGGAACGAGATTCCGGTCGCGGGGCCTCCCCTCGAGACGGTCCTACCTGATATCGCCATGTGAGTAAACCCATGACATGAGCCTGTTTGTGGTTGATCTAGTGAAATCCATTGAAAGTTCCGTACCGGAGTTCGAGTGTTCTATTACGCCAAGAGACAAGGTTGCAGAGGACTTGATAAGGGCGAGTGCCTCGGCTTGAACGCCACCGGTGCTGCGCATCCTGCGGGCATCTATTCTCCACCCTTTTCCCACCGCGTCACGGTTGAATCTGCCAGTGTGTTCTGTAAATTTGGGGCCAGTTGTATCAAATATTTTAGTGGAGACGGCAGAGCCACTCTTTATGCGCCAAGACATAGGTGTAAAATTTTACGATCCACCACTTGTCCATACCTCCCGATGTATTTCTCTGAGTATAACTTACTGTAAGAAACTGACATTGCGAGGCCAGTTACACTGTACTTTTTTTAATCATTTGTGGATATGTTTAGTATTTGTATCTTGTCCAATAACCACTTATAATAAGAGATTATTCGGATAAACCGCGTGACCGTGACACTAATTTTACGGTCTAGCGAGGGGTCGTCCTGCCATGACCCCTAAATTGAAAGCAGACGTACTGTGTACGATCGTAGTCAACGGAAGGGTGTCTCCTGCGACTCATAAGCTCGGGAACGGGCTCAGAAACCGGCCATCTTCCAATTTCGTCCCTCGGCACAATCATTTCAAAGCTTTCCGACTTGGCGCTCTCCACAAACATATAATATCACCGTCGTCTTAATATACGCTATCCCATCTTTCCCCCTCCTTCCTCCTTCTACCTGGCCGTGCTTGGGTCTCGTTCTCCCACTCGTGCCATCCAATAACGCTTCTTACGACCAACACCCCCTCAACACACCCTGTACACGACCAGAGCCACACCATTCAAGTTGCCCCTACACCTCATCATGCATTTCCATCCTGTCCGTGTCCTCTGCTCGCACCCACGTCAATATGAACTGACACCTCTCTACTAGTTCGAGGTATCCACACCTCATATTATTTATGCCTGCCTCGGCGGTTTCGTGGTGTTCGTGAGTTTGTTCTCTTACTGTTATCTCGTATTCGGTACCTTGGCGTCTACTGATGAAAAAAATTATTCTCGGTGCTTTTCTCAAGTTCGGAATGTTTTCCCTTTTCATTCGGGAGAAGGTTCGTGTTGTCATGGATCTTCTATGCCCTGGCGCGTATTCTGACATACACGCGCCTAGCTGTACATTGGCGAAGCCTGCTGGGCTTTCCTTTTTGGTGTTATTATTGGTGCGTCTATGCTGTTTGTACCTGAATAATTTTCTTGGGCGCGTCTTGGGCCTCTTTGGAAAGATGGACCTCTTTTGATAAGAGATGATGTGTTGGCGTCTGGGATACCCGTGCGTTGCTGGCCTTGGCATTTGCTTTGGAGTGGTTAGCCAAGCATGGCCTCAGGCTGGAGTGTGCTTCAGCGGCCTCGTGCTGTTCCGATGCACATATCACGGGTTTGATGACTAAATCACGTCTCGGCGGACAGCACCCCACGCCCTTTACTCTCACCACCCTGCCCGCAAACCCTGACTTTCAGTGTTCGCTCACCAGCTTCTTTCGCCAGGTCCTTACGGAGCAAACATCATCGACCCACGTTCATGGGGTAATTCCGAGGACGCTACAAATCACTTGACCCTCGAGTTCACCCGTATCGTCATCGCCATTGGCGTGTTCGCTGTCGGCGTTGAACTCCCAAAAAAGTATATGTACCGACATTGGAGAAGTCTTTTCTTCCTCCTTGTCCCTGTAATGACATGGGTGCGTTGTGCCTCACACAATACTCCCTACTCGAACCTTGATGATTCGAATTGATTCGTTAGGGCTGGTTCGTGTCGGCTGCCCTCATTTATGCGCTCATCCCCAACCTCAACTTCCTTTCAGCCCTAGCCGTTGGGGCTTGTCTCACCCCTACTGACCCGATTCTTGCCGCAGCAATTATCGGAGGCAAATACGCCGACAAGCATGTCCCCGCTCATCTGCGACATCTCATCGCGGCTGAAGCCGGCAGCAACGATGGCGCGGCGTACCCATTTCTTTACTTTGCGCTCTATCTCACACTCGATAGCACAACTGGGGGTGCAATGAAGGATTGGATCCTCGTTTCATGGCTCTGTGCATTCCCAGTTACTTCTTCCATCCACGACTATGTCTATTAACGTTAAATATACAGACCAAATCGTGCTCAGCGTCATATGGGGCTCAATGCTTGGCTATGGCTTCCGACATCTCATGAAGTTTTGCGAGAAAAAGGATCTCATTGACCGACAGTCATACGTCGCCCAATATGTCTCACTTGCCCTTCTTACAGTCGGCACGACCACTCTCCTTGGCTCGGATGATCTTCTCGCCTCATTCGTCTGTGGAACTGCGTTTGCCTGGGACGGTTTTTTCAATAAACAAACTGAAGCTTCGGTCTTTTCCTCCGTCATCGACTTGCTTCTCAACACCGCCGCGTTCGTGTTCGTTGGCGCTTGGATGCCATTCGACACGTTCTCGGATCACGAGCTCTCTCTTTCCGTTGGGCGCCTCATATCCATCGCTGTCTTGGTGTTGTTACTTCGACGTTTACCAATCATCATTGGGTTATACAAGTGGATACCCGATATCAAGAGTTTCCGTGAAGCACTATTCAGCGGTCACTTTGGACCCATTGGCATCGGTATGTCGTACCTCCGCTTCTCACCCTCAAAGTCTCACGTGATATAACAGGTGCCATCTTTATGTCAACACTCGCTGCCGAGATGCTTCCGCGGCCGCAAAGCCCTCCGGCCAACCAGGCGGAACTTCTAGCTGCTACAATACAACCGGTCATCGCATTCATGGTTTTATGCTCAATTCTCATACACGGACTCTCCATTCCATTCTTCTCTCTTGGCCGCCGCGTGACGACCGTCACGCGTACCTGGTCACGCCAGCCAAGTCTTCCTGACTGGGCCCTCCATACGCACCGCGTTGAGCGCGCAGAAGACGTTGTAATCAATCGCGACCCAGAAAACATGATGGAACGTGGTCAGGCGAGCAACAATGAGAAGGACGTCATGAAACGCCATCCATCGGAGGCTACGGGATTCGATGAAGACGAAAAAGGGGCACGTGCCTTGAAACGAGAGGACACCGCGGAAGCAGACGCGCTCACAGTTGCGGTTACTGAGCCAGAAGAAGCGAAGCCAGATAATCCGCCAGATGGAACGGAATCATATGAGTGGAAGGAAGGTCCCCGTCGCATCACCGATTGGCGCACCGGCCCTGGCGAAGAGGTGCGTTTCCCGTTCTACGTGTCCCACCCATGGTTCATGGACGATGCGTTATAGGTCGAAGTTGAGGTTCAGCGCAACGAACATGGCTCAAGCGAAGCTGGGCACATCACACCTGCATCTCCCAACGGGCATGCTGCAGTGCATCATTCTGCCACCGCAATGCTTGGGAGAGTGACGCGACATGTCCCTCACGGGGAAGCGGAGCCCGATGATACTGTCGGCAACCGCGATGCATCTCCGCGTCCGCAAGTAGAAGTCGCGGTGTATGCGCCACCACCGAACGAACTTTTGTCAAACTTGAGCCCACAGCCAGAAGTTGTGCACGAGGACGAGGACGGGTGGGTTTCAGATCAGAGTTCACCAGAGGACGCGCAGGCGAAAGTGCAACCCCATGCGGAAAAGCGCCCATTTACTGGTCGTACCGGTAAAAAGCGGCGAGCCGACGATCACCGACCCTCCATTCAACATAACCCTCGCGTATCGCTTCCCGCTCCGATAGACACCTCAGCCTCCACCGACTCCGACGCTGCCACAGCGACTGTGCCGTCTGCGCCGTCAATGTCTGCTGGACCTGAGTCGCCTCTTCCGAAGTCGCCCTCCTCCCCGTCGGATATCGCCGACGACGAGCCGCGCGGACGTGCGCCCCCCGCCTCCGCATCGTCGACCTTTTCCGCGCGCAGGCAGCCACGGCACATGCGCATCGTATCCCTGCGAGGGAGCGAAGCTAGCTCCCGAGAAGTCTCGCCGGCTCGTTCGATCCGGTGGGCCGACGCTGGTGCCGGCTCCACTCCCGCGACAGCGCGCTGGCCGCAGGCCCCATCGGCCCAGGGCAGCCGTGCTCCGTCACCATCTCCCGCGGACAGCGCAGAAAACGATACGGGTTAGCGCGCCGGTCCCGCCTGGTCTGTTGTTGCGCATGAGCTGGTTATCGTGTGTGAGTGTTGGCACGAAGAAGCCGGCTTCCACTTATCTAACCTTCCGACCCTTTGCTCTCGCTTCTCCTGGCTTTTCCCGTCATCAATGACGGGTTAAACTCTTACTTACCTTTTTGTCTCTGTAGAGTATGTATACCTTTTGTGCATTCTCCACTCCTGCTTTTAATTACGCTTTCCCCTTTGCGCATTCGTGACACGTCGTTCACCATTCTTGCATATATTCTGTCTGATCTCATTGTCTTTACACAATGAACACTAAAAGTGTTGGCTCCAATGACAAACAACTCGTATTTGATAACGACACCTGAACGACGCGACCACTTGACAACAAGGAGTGCCGAAACGGCCCCGGGGTCCCCGACATGCCGTCACTGGCAATGACCCCGGTTGACCTCGCTCCTTGACCTCGCTCCGTGAGAATGAAATGAAATAATGAAATTCTCGGAAATGCATTTACAGCTCATCTGGGTATCTCAGTCAGATAGTATATATTCACAAACGTGTAATTCATCGATTCGTTCATACTGTTAGCACAGTACATCGATGTCATGCTAACTGATACAAAAGAGGGTCCGTTCAACCGTGCCAAGAGCACGTAATACTAGCATTCAACGCCATGTGTGCCGGTGGCCACTTGAGGGGCCACTTGAGGGTACGCAACATTGCCAGTTGTCCGCGTCGGTTAATTGGTTTCAGCATCTGTGAAAGGGGTGGTCGCTAGCCCAACCCGCGAGTTGCTCACATCGTACACGCTGTAGAAGCGCTGCAGGAACGTAAAGCCGTCTGTTCAGAACAAGTAAGTGACGCCTAATCCTTGCGAAAGCGCGCGGCAACAGAGCGAACACGTACTGATAAAGTCGAGCCCTTGACCCGATGGGCTACCAAGGTCGCTCACAACGAGATATATTTTACCCTGGGTACCCCCGATTTCGGTGTTCAGCCCGCGGGGCCAGATTTGCGCATTCGGCGTGAGCTCGTACTGTACGCCGCCAATATCGAAGAAGAGTGACTGCAGGTTCTTAAATTGGGAAGCTGTGAGCGTGAGAAGGCCGGTGGTTCTAGAATGTGAAGCAAAGCAAAAATTAGGGGGCAGAAATTTGCGGTCGAAAGTCCGAGCTGCGGATACAGGAAGGACGACATACTGGTCAAGGGTTGCTCCGGTGGCCTTCTGGTACTTCTGGAACGCGTCTATCAATGACTGGAGTCAGCACTATTCTGTCATTCAATATAAAAGGGAGGAACCGAACCGGTGGCGATGAGAACGAGCGTGGTGCCCGTGTCGACGATACCTGCAGTGGA
This sequence comes from Lactarius hengduanensis, assembly GCA_021525025.1. Lineage (NCBI taxonomy): Eukaryota > Fungi > Basidiomycota > Agaricomycetes > Russulales > Russulaceae > Lactarius > Lactarius hengduanensis. Next base: position 55,125 of record JAKELI010000256.1, on the reverse strand, counting down.
GCCCAAGATCGATTGTCCACTAGAACCGTACGTGACCGTTTGATCGACACCCCAGTAAGCGCTTGCGGGAGAGGTTCCCGTGATTGGTACATAATTCACGTCACCAGTGATCCTTTTTACCACCCCATCAATTCCACGCCTCGTAAGAGGGGTAAAAATAGAACACACTTGGATGTATCAACGCCGCCAAATGTGAGCTCTCCGTTGGAGACCGCACTTGCGGACGTGGATGGTTGGTAGAAAATGCCGATGGACTCGGTGGAGATAGTGCCCTGCTTGAAGAGATTGTCTGTGATAGTCGGTACAGGTGTGTTGCCTCCAATAGTGCCTTCAGTGAGGTCAACTGGGCCGATACTGCGGAGCGTGAGAAAGTCAGTGGGATAATAGAGTACTGTAGCAGCAGGAAGTAGCGACAGTACCCGAGGATACCATCCACATCACTGAAGCCCTGAGCAGTAGATGCAACGCCGATACTCTGGGACTTGACTACGAGCGAGGGAGATAGCGTCACTTGATCCGTGACTGGAAGGACAATTAGATCTTGTGGCGCGGGATTGGCACTGAGCGCCGAAAGATGAACAATACGCACACTCGGTTCCTGAGAAAGAACCAGACCCATAGCTAACAGACTTGATGGCAGAGCCAGTGTGAATAAACGTCTATGTCCTGACGGACTGTACGTACAACACTCTTCCCGGTACTCTTGCTGGTGCTGGTCCGGTTATATTTCTTGTCAGCACCAACCCAGGTATTGGAGCTGCCAGTGTCGATGAGAAGAGTATAGTCAGTGGCCGGGTTACCGACCCCAACAGAGGCAGTATAAGTCACAGCTGGAACACTTATATCAACACCATGACACCGGAGGGCGACGCCGGAAACGAACCAGCATCAGTGACATCGATAGTATCGCCAGTAGCGTCTCGAGATAGAGGGCTGACGGCTTGGTGGCCGTGTTGTCGATGACCGTGATGGGTAACGCGACTCCTGAGCTCTGTCAACTTGTGGGCATTTGGGCCGTGTGGCTGGACACCGGCAAGAAACTTCTGTGCTCGCGCCTTATCACGAGCAATGATAGCACGCGCGCCGTCAGAAACCTTGACGGTAGAAGTAAAGCTAAGAGGGTGGTGGGCAGTAAAAGACATGTTGTTTGGATCCAGTGGAGAGAAGGGGGGAAGGCGCAGATCTATATATACGAAAATGGACGGAGGTAAGTGTCACGTCCATGAAGTATGAGAAAGACGGTAGAACCAAAGTGATCAATTCTCCGTGGGGCATAGGATTGTCGCACCCATATTCAATATGAACAGGCGCTTTCACAACGGACCCATGGCCACGCCGTAGATCCACTCCCAACTCCAAGTATGACACCAGACCCGACAGTTTCCCAGGCCCCAGAAAAGGTTGGCACCGCCACTGTCAGCTTCTGCCTCCGCGGTGAATGGTAAAAAAGTGAGGTCATAGACAAGAAGCAGCACCATACCCTCGTTGCTGCGGTGTCACGAGTGACCACTATGTGGCCTTCCATGACTGCGTCGCTCAGCCAACACACGTTGGAAGAAACACAGGAAAGACCAGAGTATCTTGGATCCCCATAGAGGTTACTGTGTCACAGAAGCTCTAGCACGCTCACGCGGTCTCTCCATCGGATCCTCTTCTGTCCGAGTCTCCTCGTATTCGTAATCAAGACAACAATAGAGTCACCGCCAGCTGCCATCAGGTCAAAACGGTGAGCCGGGATTCGACACCTGAACTGTGTGCATGGTACAGAGCAACTCCGGATACCGCTTTTAGATCATTCAGATAGTGAGCCATGCACCAGAATAACACCAGCGATAAGACCCTGGCTTTCGGAAAATTGCGGAATGGGGACATGGGATAGATTTGATAACAACGACGTCCACGATTCGTCCTAGAACGAATGGAAGGTGAGTACATTGGGCTCCAGGTGCTTAGGTGTTTCCGGACCGTTTGGTGTAACTGCGGTGGAAGTGCGGTGGAGTTGCACGCCTGAAGAGTCAGACCATGCCGCATGATCAAGTCCAATAAAGGAGCCCTCTAGAGTTACTCGAAGGAAAGTGCTTCTCGATCCAGAACCCAAACCTATACACGGAACACGGAACCATATGGCACCACACATTCTTCCCCACGCGCTGCCAGGACATCCAATTCTGGTATTCTCCGTATCATTCCCCCGATCGTGCGCCTCTGGGAGTCTGGGAGAAGTCTAGGCGTCGGGGTCGGTTGGAGTAGCTGTGTCCATTACTCCCTCATTGAGTCATCCATGAACGAATCACTCCAAGGACTAACCAGACCCCTATTTTTCTTCTCACTGACCATCTTCAATCCTAGTCCTGTGGTGCTGCAAGCATGTCGCACTGCACGAGGCTTAGCCCAACAAATACGTAATTTAAATCAGGGATCGGACCGCTTACAGTTGAAGCATCGTACATACATTCTGTGGTCGGGGCAAATAGTTAGCGCGCTCCTTACCCATCACTGCATTCTGGTCAAAGGGCTTGCTTGCTTTTGGTCAACCGTGAGAGGACCGGGACCACCAATCACGTCGTCAACCCAAGAACTTGAACAGCAGAAAGAGGCGTGTAGCGGCCAGACCATATCCCCTTCAGCCTATGCGATCCCCTGGTGCGTACGCATAACGCACACGTTTTCTCGGAGTACATGTTCCTATGTTGCTCCCTTGGCCATTTCGCCTTAAGAGAGGGGTGCTATATTCAGTATGTTCACACCTTACGCCACATAGCCCCAGCGCTCCGATAGCACCCGAAAAGCTGCCGGCGACGCAAGGCTGGGGAGGCAGACTGAAGGTCACAGATGTCCGCAGGGTAACCGCCAGCCTGAGTGCAGGTACTGCCAGTGGTGTAACTGTGACTGAACTCGGAACTCGGAAATGCCTCCGAGTCGCGGCCTGTTCACATATCACGTGTTCTGTGCCATTGCGCCACGCCCGAAATGGACATCGCTTCGCTTCTAGACACCGACCCATTCACGATGCCTGCCCATCACTGCTGCCCATTACTAGCATTACTAGGAGACCTCACAATATCGCTTCCATTCCTCTTTCTTCCACGGGACCCACACTCAGAGCCACAGGCACGCAAGGCAAGGGATGCCTATTTCGTCCGAGTCGGCTACTGGTCCGAATACAGTATCATGAAACGCAACTCATTTCGCCTCGGCGAACCACGCCATTTCATGAAGGCTGCAACATGGGCCCTACAATTTGGCCACTTCAAACCCCCGTAGTCGCGATATCAGAATGAAAAAGAAGCCGACTGGGGAAGCCGAGATAAGTTAGGCAGGACGTTGTTCGCATTTTATTTTTTATTTTGCAACTTGCACGTCGCTGCGCTGAGTGATTGGCTCTAAATCTCACCTTTATGCTTATTATGTCCCCCAGGTTCAAGTGGACTCAGTGGACAATAGAATTGGTACTAGCCTTCGTCCTCCCCGTATCAAACCGGGTAAGGGCATTATTCGTCCGAATCAAGTTAACATGATACTCGGTTACTAGAATGAAGAATTTCGCCCAAGTCTCAGGCGGCCTGCGCAATTGCAAGCAGGCACACTCCTTGTACACCGTCTCTAGCTTAATGTGGATTGTACACAGGTAGGGGCAGATACATTTCTACCATGTTTCTACTATGACATCGTCCAAGCGTCCAAGATATCGTCAGAATGACTCTCATTAACGCAAGCGGTCTCAAGGCCTCACAGGAATCAACTTTTACTTATCTCCCTCGCTAACTCGGGGTCGGCCATTGGTCGCATCGTTGAGGTGGTAGCAGACCGATTCAGTGTCTTCCGTCTTCTGACTGTTCTGTCCTCCGACTTATTTTCCTGACTTCTACTGCACAGGCACCCTCATAATAATGATCCCTGACGTTCTTAGCTGACGTTCTCACACCCGGCCGTTCGTGCATAGCAAAGTGTTGTCGGTGGTCGCATTGTTCTGTGGGGCGTTTGCTACTGGCGCCGAGGATGGAGATCGGCGACGCGAACGACGTCAGCAGGCAGACGAACGGGGATGTATGTGACGCATCCTTGCATTCGGCCCGGCCCACCTCTATACAGGTACAATTGATCGGCCAGCGCCCTGTCGGCACCTTAGGTTCCATCGTGGTAACCGAGGCTGTGCTACTTGTCCTGTCTCGGTACTACGTCTTATGAGGGTGGAGGGAAGAACCGAATCTTGTTCTGATACCAGTTATCGATGCAGTAGCATGCGTAACAGGATACCTACAGTTGTACCCTGGGGTAAATGTAGAAATGTACTGAGGCACAAGTCTTTGTAAGCTGAGCTTGCTCTCCATGCTGATGATGTAAGGAGTCCGGAGCTTTGGCAAACTGCGACAGAGTGCATCCGAGGGATCGATTGTGGTCTTCGCCTCTTTTTCAACGTTTTTTCGAGAGACTCCTACGGTTCTTTTTATTTTTAACCTCCGCAGCTGGCGTAGCATCATCTAATTTGCGCTTCTGCCCCGTAGCGCCTGCAGCTTTGACGCTAATGACCGTCGACTTGCCCCGCCCATCGCCGGTAAGTGTATTGCGTACTTGTGCTTCAGCAATGGACCAGTCCGCTGACGCGTCATCGATAGCGTACCTGGGAGCAGTCAGGAGATGCGTAAGCTGGTGTACGAAGTCGGTTGTAGCGAGCCAAGAAGAGAGGAGGAAGACAGTACTCACTGCGAGAGGTCGAGCGCGTCGATCATCGCACGTTGCTTTTCGCGGAGTGCAGCAGTAGCCGCGTCACCTGCGGCGTCAAGCTCCGCCTCCATAGTCTTCAGCCCGCGCTCTGCGTCCGCAACTAGAGAAATCCTGGTGTCAGGACCCTGGGGCGCATGTGTTGGAGCTCGAATAGTAGAGCTGATCGCAGCCTTTTGAATGTCCTGCAACTTTCCGGAGATCTTGCGAATAAGCTTCACGAATAGCGCAAGCGCCTGGGAAACGGGCAGCTGAAGTTCCGCCTGCGACCGTGGGCGTATGAGTGGATGAGGTCGGGTAAGACGGAAAGATCAAGCGACTGCGCACCTCGACTTCTTCGACACATTTCCGTTGCAGTCCCATCCCGAGTAATATGCTGCTCTGTATCACACTAAGACGCACTTCATTTCCGAGCCGTTTCTCAAAGTAGAGCAAGGCCACAGTCGGTAGCAAGTCGAGGATGACGTGGTAGTCGAGCGAGTTCTGGGCATACGACTCAAGGCGCTTGAGGTCGAATGGTGTAAGTAAGAACGAAAGCTCTTCGGGAGTTAGGGCTAGGGAAGGGTTGTAAGAGAACAATGAATCAAAATGAGGCGAGGAGATCAAACCTGGCATCTTATCAGAGTCAAGATATTTGACACCGGTATTGGCAGCCTCGAGGACACTGAGTCCCATCACGCTACTAAATTCTCGGAATTTAAATGACAGAATGGTAAGGAAACGCCTCCGGAAGTCTGTAGAAGAGAAAGTGAGTCGTGTTTATTCGCCAGGCGGGGACCAACTCGGCCCGGACCCACCTTTAGAAAACTCCCCTAGCCAACCTAGCTCTTCGTTCGCTGATGATTGGAGTCCACGTACCATGACGATGGTGTGTTCTCCAGTAAGATCGCTCTGAGTCTGGCGGATGTATAATGGCACGTAACCCGCACGCTTCCAGAACCTGTAGATGATAAGAGAGAATGTCGAGACGAAAACGCCAACAGGGCGAACCGAAGTAGCTGTGACGTTAGTCCATACGATACTCCCAGGTAGTCGAGATTCTCAGGTTTGCGCTCTGTGAGACGCTGCAACAGAGGTGGCATTGCACCATCTGATCGGATTGTTGGGTGGTCAATAAGAAGGGTAGTAGACTGATTGACAATAAGCTTCCGTGTGAGGTGGAGGTATTTTCAACGCACGTCGTCTATCGCTGCAGCATCGGGGTAAGAGACTTCCGGTTTGGCAGACTCGTCGAGGTCGAAATATTCGCCAGAATAATACGCGTTCAAAGCCTGGAGCGCCCGCGCGCCGTATCCCATCTTAATCCTGAGGTCAGTACCTCACGACCATATCGCAGTCCAGAGGGTCCGCACATTAGAATAGTCCGGATGCGTGGCAATCCGCACGACCCGCGCGCCACTCATCATGGCAAACTTGCCCTCTTGGAACTGCTGTGCGACCAACCACGGTATGAGATCACCCCCAGCGCGGAGACCGCGCTGCAGGCCCTCCAATATCGCCTGCTTACTGATATTCCCTTCCAGCGCGACCTGAACTACCACAAGAGGTTCAGGCAGGTGTGACTCGTCGTCCGCGATCGGCGGGAGAAGCACGAACAAGTGGTGCGCTGGTGCATCGGACATCAGCTGGAGGTCATTCGGCTGATTCTTGTAGTGCGACGCGACGTACAGCGCCATCATGCGCTGTAAGAACGCCTCACTCGCGGGATGATAAGAGAAGAGGGTGTCTCGGGAAACGTAGAAGAGCTCGCATTTTGATGGGTGGGGGGTTCCGTGCAGCGCGCTGCCCGGAGATATCGTCGCGTCGAGGCAGAGAAGCAAGTTGAGCCACCGCTCGATCCCGTCCCCAGTCCCGTAGCGGATTGGGGTATCGAGCTTGACTTCGCGCAGATTCCGAAGTTTTGGTGGGGCGACGTGCGAGGGCCGTTTTGTCGATGATCCGGAGGCCACGTCCTCCTTGACGTCCTTCGAGAGCGATGGTCGAGTTGACTCACGTAGTTGTTGAATCAATTTGAGCGAGAGAGAGCGTCCGGTGCCTTCGTATCCGTTGATTGTAGATGCAAGGAAAACGAGGTAGGGCCCGATGAGGTTCCGGACAAGGGGAAGGGGGATGGCAGCCGCCTCATCGATGATTACAAGCTCGGCTTGTCCAAGAACGTGAGCATCTTGCGGCTGAATGTACTACGAAGAGACGATGAATAAAGTCGTGAATCGTCTATTCCTGAAAGAGAATACCTGGATGGTCTGTCGGTGCTGCCGGAAGACATTGACACGAACGATTGCCTTGTTGAAGTCAGGGTTTGTACTCTGTGAAATGTCGTAATCAAGGTGTTCCTCGTAGCCCAGTGCGTCCATGCCTTTGAAGACGAACTCGAAAAGGGTCTTCAAGTTTTCTGGGCTAGGACTGGTGACAAAGATGTTGGAGTAACCATGGGCGAGGGCTGCTGCAATAGCCAGTCCCAAAGCGGCAGACTTTCCACGGCCACGGCCCGCGGTCAGTGTCACGGTTGAGCTGAGGGTTTTCTCTGTGATGGCATCGACAAAGGTGAGGATCGCTTGTGCTTGGTCTACCGTCTTAGCGAGCTTGATAAGGTCGCTGACTGGCTTGGTATCTGCAAGAGTCTCCCGGAGTTCCTTTAGTTGGGACGGCTCCTTGCCCTTGCCGCGTTCCTCTTCTATAGCGGTAATGTCCTTCCCGCGAGATATGGGAAGAACGTTAAGTTCATCGTCAAGAACGAGGCAGTCGTCGCATGAACCTAAGGACAGGATGAAGCGTTCATTGAAGCGGGCAATGACATCGTGGTGGGATGACGTCCGATAGCGGGCATGTGAGTCCTGCTCAGTGTAAGCATTTAGCGGAAGCGTCGCTAATTCAGTCCCTCACCATAGTCATGGTGTACAGTTGCTTCAAGGAGGTCATCGTTTTCAGCAATAGCACAACGAGCCCGCCGCCCTCTACTGTCTCGATGGTCCGTGCAAGCAGGTTCGGCGTGATCGCCTCGAAGTCTTGTAACACCAGCATTCCGAATGTATTACCGAGAATCTTCTCGGACTCCTTGTAGTAACTGTATTATGTGGACATCATAGGACTCGGACACGATCAGAATAAATGGTACATACGTGTAACGGATGTCGGTGACCGTGATGAAGATCTCAAAGGGGTCGTGTTCATTTGCCTCCCTAATACCACGCTTCACGTCTCTCTTGATTTTTGCTTCGCGTTTCTTTCGGTGACTATGGTACAAGGTTAAAATGGCTGCTAATTGTCTTGGGGACGACTCACCTCGTGAATCCGAGCTCCTTCTTGTAACACCAAAGCACCGAGGGGCGTGCAGAAACACGTGCCTGCGAGAGTAAAAAATGAAGATTGACCACTTGATTTCTCCCCCTGTCTCCAACAAGGACTATGAAGGAGCGATGGTTTTTCTTGACATTGTTGTCGATAAGGAATTGTATGCGCTGGTCAAGTTGCTTCCGCATGCATGCAGAGTATACGGTGTTAAAAAGCGAGACGGTGAGTGAGACAAGGGCTCGGCAATAGATCACCACGTGCTACCCGGCTCGCAGCAGCATATATACCTCGCCAGCTGCGCGAATCATTGCCATCGCTCTGACCGTAAATGACAGAGTTAGACACCCCTCTGTTCATCCCAACGGACGACGAAGGGGTCGCTAAAGCTCAGCTTCTCCATTCGCCACCACGGAAACGATCCCGCAACCTTCTCGAAATAGAAGAAACCGACATGAAAGCCCCCCCAACCCATCCTCCGGAAGTCGTCCGCGACGAGGATTACTACCTTTCCGACGGAAGTTGCATTATTCTGGTAGAAAACACGCTGTTTAATGTGAGTCCGTAGCAATCATCACTCGTCCAGTCTTATGCCGTCTTGCAGGTGCACAGAACAACTCTTTCGAAAGATTCATCCTCTTTCAGTTCCATGTTCTCATTACCGCGGGGAGACAAGCCAGTTGAAGGCCAGTCAGACGACAACCCAGTCGTCCTCGGTGGGGACACCGTCTCTCAGTTCCGCAACTTCTTATGGGCGCTGTATGCCTTGTGGGTTGTTGTGCCCTGCCATCGCATTCTATCCTCACCGGTGCGAGCGCAGGCCACATGAACTCCTCCAGGTTCATTCTAGCGTTTCCAATCTCACGCGTCTCATCGACATTGCCAGCATCTCGAACAAGTACTCATTCAGGTCACTCGAAACGTGGGCGTTGGACGTCATAGTGGATACTGTCACCCGAAAGGGTTCTCCCTCCTCTCCGTTCCCCTTAGCCTTGGTTAGCCTCGGTACCACACCTCCCACACCTCTACCGACATACACCGTGGCGCTCCAGTCGCAGGTCACAAACAATGAGCAGATTGTCGCGCTCGTACGGCTCGCACAGATGTGCCAACACGAACGACTACTTAATACGATGGTCGAGTCCTTACGCAAGCTTATGAGCTCTTCGTCGCAGAACGCCTACATGGCGATGACGCTCGCCGACGAACTTGATCTACGCGTCTTACGCGGGGCGGCATACCTAGAGGTGATGCAGAGAGCCGTTGTCATCGTACGGCGTCCGGGGTCTGGGCCCAACGAAGGTGAGATCGATTCGGATGGGCGGCTCGTGGTGTCTGTCCCGCAGAAGATGCGCTTACTGTCGGGGTACCACCGCCTAACGATGGCTTGGGAGGAGCTGCGAAAAGTGCCTCCGAACTTCGATCACGCGCAGTCGTGTGGCGTGAACTGGCACAAGAGCGGATGCGTACAGTCATGGCAAGAATTCTGGCGCGAGAAAACGAAGAGCGAGACGGTGCTTGCGCTTGGGTTGGCGGACGTGCTAGGCCGCCTTCGCGCTGTGCTGAAGGAGTTCGACAAGTGGGGGAGTGCGACATACATGCATCACGATTGCCGCATGCTAGCGCGGCGTGCGATCAATGAGAGGCTGAAAGAGGCCCAGGATGCGCTGCCAGATTTATTCTCAGATGCAGAGTGAGGGGCGAGCTCGGGGACCGAGGACACACTCCTGCTATCTAGTCCTTTGTGCTATATTTGCATTGCTTGTACACTATCAATTGTTCCGTATGTGCTCTTGCAAGTTACTCTGTAACTTGAAGACGCGTGAGGCACAATCACAAACGGGACCGATGTAGCAAGGACCAAGGGGGGCCTCAAGCGGCTTGTGGGAGGACTTTTGTAGGGTAGTCAAGATCACGTATCATTTTCCCATCCACCATTGCGAGACCAGGAGAGAATGTGTAAGGCGTCGGTCACTTATCTGCCCTATCATGTGTAACGAAGCGCTGCGGTTCAAGTCTGCTTGTTCTCTTCTCTAAGTCTGGTCCTCGAACCTCGTCACCTAGATTGGGGGTATTGTGCTACCGGTGCCAAGACCGGCGGTGTTCAATTATAATCTGACCATGATGCTACGTCATATATTGAGATTTTTACTACGTGAATACAAGGAAACTATCACTACCACGAGAGCCTATCAAACATCATCCAGTCGTGCTTAGGTCGAATCAATGCGAGAGGTTCCATACCAGGGGCCCACATGCCTTCTATTGTAGACATCGTCAACGGATAATATGCATAGGGCCTATCTCCAACCTGAACATGGGCCTTGTTCTTGTCGATTTGGTTCTGTAGGTCGTATGGTAGATCCTCATCGCGGACGTTCACGTCGTACCGTCCACACCAGTCAAAGTCAATCAGCTTAACCTTGCCATATGCGTCGAAAAGAATATTTGGCTTTCGCAAATCACCAAAAACGTATCCCTCGGCGTGCAGCAGGGTCAAAATGGTCTGGATCTGCCCACGAACATCTGGCGGTGTGTTGGGTAGAGCGTCGATGTAGTCCATTACAATCATCTGCGTGGCAGGTGGGGCACATTGAGTGGGTCCAGTAAAAATACCGCGAAGACCAGATGGGACACTTTGAGTGGGTCCAGGAAAAACACTGCAGAGTTCGGTCTCCGGTAGAGGGCCGCAGTATCGGAGGGTGGGAGCCCACCCCTTGCGTGCAAGAAACTCGTGTACCTCTTTGCCGTATCTTGAAACGAACTTGACGACCACCTTCACGGGATCTGAGTCCCTCGTCGTGCTGGGCTCACTATGAATCTCTGCAAGATATGAGACGCACGCGGGATCCTCTTCCAAGGACGTTAGGTATCGGAATCGAGTGGAGGTACCATCTTCAGCAGTGAATGAAGTCGGGTACGGGAAGTAGCGGGGGTGTGGTTTGTTGGCAATGAAAGTAGAAGGGCCTTCGAGTGCCCTATAAAAAGTCTGAAGCTTTACAAGACAATTGCGGAGAGCGGCAAGGACCCTGGCAAAGTGATAGACTTGGTTATCCTCCTCCCTCTTTGAGAGCGCCATCCAACTCATGCCAGTCAGGGGTTGGACAATAAACCTGTCGGTGAATACACCACCCAGAACACCGAGCCCACGGGCCCCCAGTAGCAACCAAGAATGTTGGGCAGCAGCACTTTGGCGGATGTCCTCTCTCTATTCAGGGTCAGACATGACAAGACAGATAGGATTATAACCCACCGAAGGGTGAATCCAAAACTGTCTCATGCTAAGAGCCACTTGAGTAGCAGGGTTTTTGCCGTCAAACTTGTGCTTCGGTTCAAGAAGCAAGTACGCGATGCGAGTATCGCCTATTTGCAGCGTGATGATGCTATAACTGGTCCTATCACCAGGGTCGCGCTCTTCGTGGATATCGGCCTTCAGAATGTCCCCCAATCGATCGCGTAGTTCATCACTGTACGTCCAACTTGAACGAATCTCAGATCCAAAGGACATGAGATCATAGACATTTTTGAGATCGTCAGTGGTCGGCTGGGCGTCTGAGTCCGGGTGGTTGACCGAACGGATAAAGTCACCAAAAATAGGGTGGAATATCTGTATGGGGGGCTGATTCTAGAAACGGCTGCATTCGAAGCCCTCCGGCCATCATATATGGCTTGGGCGTCGTCGGCTTGGGTTTTACGATAGTTAGTCAAGATGGCACCCTCTGAGGGTGACATTCCGAGTCCTTGGGTTAATATCGTCTTGTTATAGTCCTAACGACCATCTCAGCGACACGCCGACACTTGACTATGTATAATGGATTAGACATACGCTTGAATTCTTTCAATTCCGGGGCCCTGGCTAGGTGAACATGTTTGCAATCGACCAGTACAAGGTCGTCAGAAAAGGGTTTGGGGGCAGTCGAAGTACATGACGTACCAGGCTGTCGTGCGATCAGGGTCTGACCCTCTGAGAGTCCAAGGTCTGCCACCTGCTCGTCTTCGCTAAGCTTCTCAATAGTATCCTTGTCATCAACGTTGATGTCCCTGAGTATCTCCGCCAAGCGTTTGGCAGTCGAACGGTCGATAATCATTGAACCCTTCGTCCGGCGCGGGAGAGGCTATTTGGCCTTTGCTCCCCGACCCCCTTCTTCAAGTCGTTTATGTTAAAGTCACCAGAGGTAGTTTTGACCTCGAAACGTTGTCCACTAGCCTGGAACTTGTAGTCAACGAGAAGAACCCAGACTTTCATGATGAATGATGGTCGGTGGAGGACAATGGTGGTCTGTACAATGGCGGGGAAAGCAGACAGTTTGGCAAGACCAGTAAGCGTCTGTATACGAAGGTAAACCTGCGATATACAGAGTGGCAAACGAACGCTATGAGGAATCAAGTTATCGATTCCTGGCTACTAGTCACGAGCTTACTGACGCGAACGTGATCTTATCTTGTTGACGCGTAAACGCGTAAACCCTAACCCTCGGGTTTCGTTCATCGTCCTTGCCTCGTTATGTTACCCCGCATGTCGTTTTTTCTCTAATAATTTTTTCAGGACACAGGTGTAGTAGAACTGAGGTTGTGCAGGCTTCGATCGGCATTATTGACGCGGTATGTTGAAGGTGACAAACACGCGAAAACATACATTGGCGCTTGGTAATGCTATAATTACACTGTGGCAGGTCGCGTCTCTTTAATTGACCCTTCCCTCGACCACCTTGACTACCCACTGCTTAGGTGTATTAGCCCTAGTTCCGACTACCTTTCACCTTCATGGCCACTTTTGTATACAAGCGAGGTGAGATTTATCTTCTCCATTACTGATCTAACACGTGTTCTCATCGATGTTCCGCCCCGCGTAGATGGGTCTGTGGTGCTCTCATGTCACTAATCGTTAGCTTACATTCGTGCGCTACTAGGCGTAAGGAACGCGTTCAGTTTGATAAGGTATGTCGATTACGCGACGCGTCGACGTCCCTATTCACAATGGGTAGATCACCGCCCGCATCAACAAACTTTGCTATGGCTTAGACACAAATTATGTGAACTCCATTGAGTACGTTGCTTGGTTTGATACTTCTATGTTGCTCATTCTCGGACAGGGTTGCTCAGAAAGTCATCCAGGGCGTGTATCAAGGCGTCACTACCACCGAGCTTGACGTGCGAATATACCCCTTTCCAATGGTGTTTTGTGCACTGACCGACCGCATCCTGCAGAACCTCGCTGCCGAGACAGCCGCGTATCTGACGACCAAGCATCCCGATTATGCTATCCTCGCCGCCCGTATTGCTGTATCCAACCTTCACAAAGAAACGAAGAAAAACTTTTCTCATGTTGTCCGAGACCTGTATAACTATGGTTTGTACTTCTTGGATACCTGCTTATAAAGTCTGACGTGTCTTTACCTAGTAAACCCCAAAACTGGGCGAGATGCCGGCATGATCTCGAGAGAGACGTATGATGTCGTGGTCGCTAATGCTGAAGTCTTAGACTCTGCCATCATCTACGAACGCGACTTTCAGTACAACTTGTGAGCCGCCTCCCCATAAACAGAACGTGTCATCTAACTTCAACCTCAGCTTTGGCTTCAAAACGCTCGAGCGTTCCTACCTATTACGCATCAACGGGCGCGTAGCTGAGCGTCCTCAGCATCTTATCATGCGCGTAGCAGTTGGGATCCACGGTTCCGACATTGAGAGGGTCATTCAGACGTACAATTTGATGTCCGAGCGTTACTTCACGCACGCGTCACCAACCCTGTTCAGTGCCGGTACACCGAACGCACAAATGTCGTCGTGCTTCCTGGTCGCGATGAAGGACGATTCCATCGAAGGCATCTATGACACCCTTAAGCAATGCGCGATGATTAGCAAATCAGCTGGGGGCATCGGTCTCCATATCCACAATATCCGTGCAACTGGGTTCGTCGTATTCCTTTCCCTTGACTTAAGTGCTGACGAAGATGATCAGCGCCTACATTGCGGGCACCAATGGCTACTCGAATGGCATCGTGCCCATGCTTCGCGCGTTCGACGCCACCGCTCGCTACGTCGACCAGGGTGGAAACAAGCGCCCTGGCGCGTTTGCTATATACCTCGAACCATGGCATGCGGATATCTTTGAGTTCATCGACCTTCGCAAAAATCACGGCAAAGAGGAGGTTAGGGCTCGTGACCTCTTCTATGCGCTTTGGATACCCAACCTCTTGTGAGCACACAACGATATATATATATTTCCGCTCTTACTGATGTTCGCTACAGCATGAAGCGTGTCGAGGCCAACGGAGATTGGTCGCTCTTCTCACCCGATGAAGCACCCAATTTGCATGAGACCTACGGGGCCGAATTTGAGGAGCTGTATGAACGCTATGAGAGTGAGGGCCGCGCTCGCAAGACCATTCCCGCGCAGAAACTTTGGTATGCAATTTTGGAGGCGCAGATCGAAACAGGTGGTCCCTTCATGTGTTACAAAGACCACGCCAACGGTAAGCTTCAGGCCGAGCTCGATCAACAATAATTAATATTCTGCTCACAGAAAAATCGAACCAAAAGAACCTCGGCACGATCAAGTCATCCAATCTCTGTACGGAAATCATGGAATACTCTGCCCCAGACGAGACCGCTGTTTGCAACCTTGCTTCCATCGCACTACCTTCCTTCATCCGTGGGAATCGGTATGACTTCCAAAGGTTGCACGACGTCTCCAAGGTTGTCGCGTACAACCTGAATCGAGTCATCGACGTCAACTACTACCCCGTCCCGGAAGCGCGTCGCTCAAACATGCGTCACCGTCCGATAGGCCTCGGTGTTCAGGGATTGGCCGACACGTTCATGGTCCTGCGCATGCCTTTCGATTCGCCCGAGGCGCGTTTGCTTAACCAGCAGATCTTTGAGACCATCTACCACGCTGCAGTAGAGGCTAGCTGTGAGATGGCGCAAACGCAAGGCACGTACGAAACATACGAGGGCAGTCCCGCGTCGCAAGGGCAGCTCCAGTACGACCTCTGGAATGTCACGCCCACCGAATTATGGGACTGGGCCTCTCTTAAGGAGAAGGTCGCAAAACATGGATTGCGTAACGCTCTCCTCGTTGCCCCGATGCCTACTGCGTCAACGAGCCAGATTCTGGGTTTCAACGAGTGTTTCGAGCCCTACACGAGGTACGCTTCTTTTTCCACGAGATTTGATTGAAATGAGGTCTCTTACACCGCTGGTAGTAACATTTACACCCGCCGCGTCCTTGCCGGAGAGTTCCAAGTCGTGTGCCCTTGGCTTTTACGTGAGCTCGTCGACCTCGGGCTCTGGAACGACGACATGAAGAATAGGATCATCGCCAACAACGGGTCTATTCAAGCTATCCCCGAGATTCCTACGGACGTCAAAGCGATCTACAAAACCGTCTGGGAGGTCTCGCAGAAGAAGGTTCTAGACCTTGCAGCAGATCGTGGCGCGTTCATCTGTCAAAGCCAAAGCCTCAACGTGCACCTGCAGGCACCCACACTCGGCCAGCTCACGAGCATGCATTTCTACGGCTGGAAGCGCGGCCTCAAGACGGGCATGTACTACCTTCGCACGCGTCCAGCAGCCCAGGCGATCCAGTTCACCGTCGACCACGCGTTGCTTGCGCAAGTCAAGCAGGAGAAAGAACAACAGGACCAGGAGGATCGGGCGACGGTTGCCAAGACAGCGACGGTCGTACATCCCGTTCCCACTTCCACACCCACTCCCCCACCCGCGTACCCTTCAGCTGCACCCGAAGGTACGGCGAATGCCGGGTCGGTCGCTCCAGGTTCGGTTAGCGAGCCGGTCGTCTCCTCTTCTGCATCGGCGCCGCCGAGTGCCTCGCCAGCGACATCCCCTGTCTACCCTCTCACCCCGGCTGACTCGCATGCTGATGGGTTGGCTGGGCTCGACGAAGCGCAACGACGTGCTGCTGAGAAGGACCCTGAGTTCGCGGCGGCCCTTCTACGCAAGAAGGCGCGGGAGCTCGAGGAAGCAAAGCTGGCGTGTTCGCTTGAGAACAAGGAAGCATGCGTCATGTGCTCTGGCTGAGCCTCGCGTTGTGTTTCCTAGTCCATAGTTGTATCTGTACCGTCTCTCCATACCTCATGCATCACGTCTTTGTTCTGTATCTTGGCTAGATGTTCTCACGGATTCCTCGTGTCGTTGCACTGTCACGCGCTGTATATTCTGTCATGCAAAATTGCATTGTTCGTCACTCGCTGATGTCTGCCATTCGATGGATCTAGCTACCCCGTGTAGATCCCACGCGACAACGTGTGATGCCGTCCTACAGTAACTTTGGTATGTCCGCGTACCCTTGGTCGAGGTCGAGTCGCCATCTCAAATAGTCGGAATTGAGTATGTTTCTGTGAGGCGTGAAGCTTGCGTGAAGGGGGACGAACGCAGACGTCGTCGTGGTGAGTTGGATTGGCTTGGCGCGTCGCAATTTGGAGCGGGATGTGCGCCAGAGTGCGACTCGGAGCTGAGCGCTGAGGCACAGGCTGGAGGGCAGGGTCTTGACTTGAGCTTGAGTTTTGACAATTGACACCTTGGCTCCCTCGGCAACCGGCAACTCAGTAATCATATCCCAAATCGATTACAGCGATTGTGCTGGCACCAATCCGCTTGGCATCTCATCCGATACTGAGCTCAGTTTTCCATCAGTTGTCAAGCCTGTGATTTTGATGCCCAACTCTGAACAGCACCGTGACGGAGCAAAAGACGGCACTAATGCCTGCGTTGCCTCGCTGCCATCCTCTGAACGTTGATTACCAAAGCCATGCCCAGAGGTACAAGCTACATCATCTACGACATTCCAGGAAACGCAACCAAGTACCAAGCATGGTCACCTAATGTATGGAAAACCAGGTGTGTGTGAAATGTTGGGTCATTCCACTCCGAGTGCGGATGGACGTACGCCGGTAGGATTGTCCTCAACTACAAGAGCATACCGCACAAGACGGAGTGGGTCGAATTCCCCGACATCGGCGCGCTTGCCCAGCGGATCGGCGCACCACACACCGTCCTACTCCACGGCGGGCAACCCCTCTATACCGTGCCCATCCTGCGTGACCTAACGACCGAGCGGAGCCTCTCTGGATCGTTGCAGATCGCGCTCAATCTGGAGCGCATGTACCCGGACGCACCAACGCTCTTCCCGCGCGGCATGGAGGACGCAATCATAGCCTTCGATGCCCAGTTCACGCACAGCGTCGGCGGCGCGCTCGCCCCGCTGCTCCTCCTGCGAATCTGGGCGCAGCTGAACGAGGGGAGCAAGCTTTACTTCCGCACCGCCCGCGAGCGCATGCTCGGGCAGTCGCTCGAGTCCCTCACCCCGCCCGGTGCACAGACCGCGGCGCGCGGCGCTGCGCGAGGCCCTCGAGCCGTTCGCGAAAGATGCGGACGCACGTGGGCAGTCGGACACGTTCCTGTTAGGTGAGCGTGAGACGTACGCGGACGTCGTCGCGGCGTGTTGGTTGGCCACCGGACGCAGGATCTGGGGTGTGGATACGCAAGAGTGGGCGGAGCTGGAGACGTGGCATGGGGGACGGTGGGGGCGGCTGACGCGTGCATTCAAGAGATGGGAGTATGTGGATACCCCGTTTGCGCCTGACGTTGCAAATTAAAGTGCGTATTGTTTTCTCCCTTTTTTTCGGCACGCTGCTGAGCGGAACCTACTCGGTCCTTTTCACACTATCTAGACTTTGAAGGTCGTATATGGTATGCTTTG
The DNA here is from genome assembly GCA_021525025.1 of Lactarius hengduanensis. Lineage (NCBI taxonomy): Eukaryota > Fungi > Basidiomycota > Agaricomycetes > Russulales > Russulaceae > Lactarius > Lactarius hengduanensis. Next base: position 37,391 of record JAKELI010000256.1, on the reverse strand, counting down.
GGAGGCTGGAGCAATTGCAATTACGCTTTGCTTTTTGATTACTGGAACTGCTCTGTATTGTGTAGAGTAGAGTGTAGAGCAGAGGATATCAACGATTTCAAATAAATGGTACAGAGAATCAAAACAATGTTTCTACTGAAAGAATCCGCCATTTTTAACGTAAGTACCGAATTCATAGGGGCATGAATGGACTGTAGTTCATTCAGACCTGTCTGAGTAAAGTAATTAGTAATCAATCAAATAGGCATTCGGAAAGGGTATGATCGCCAACGCGAGCCACACCGGCCTCGCGTGCGCTAAGAACTCGCGAGTCGATACAGAAGAGGGTCCATTCAACCGTGCCAAAGGGCGCAATATTCAACACTACAATTTCCATGTGTCGGTGACCGCTGGAGCACGGGGCTGCCAGTCGTCCAAGTCGGTTAATTGGTTTTCGCATTTGTGAAATAGGTGGTCGCTAGCCCAACCCGCGGGTTCGTCACATCCGAGTCGTACACGCTGTAGAAGCGCTGCAGGAACGTAAAGCCGTCTGTTCAGAACAAGTAAGTGACACTCAATCCCTGCGAAAGGCGCGCGGCAAAAGAGCGAACACGTACTGATAAAGTCGAGCCCTTGACCCGATGGGGTACCAAGGTCGCTCACAATGAGATATATTTGACCCGCGGTACCCCCGATTGCGGTGTTCAGTACGCGGGGCCAGATTTGCGCATTCGGCGTGAACTCATACTGCACGCCGCCGATATCGAAGAAGAGCGACTGCAGGTTGTTGAATTGGGAATTGGTGAGAGTGAGAAGGGTGGTGGTTCTAGAATGTGAAGCAAAGTAGAAATGAGGAGACAGAAATTTGCGGTCGAAAGTCCGAGCTGCGAATACGGGAAGGACGACATACTGGTCAAGGGTTGCTCCGGTGGCCTTCTGGTACTCCTGGAACGCGTCTATCGATGACTGGAGTCAGCACTGATCTCTCATTCAATATAAAAGAGAGAAACCGAACCGGTGGCGATGAGAACGAGCGTGGTGCCCGTGTCGACGATACCTGCAGTGGAGGCCAAGATCGATGGTCCGTTAGAACCGTACGTGATACTTTGGTCGATACCCCAATAATTGCTGGCGGGAGAGGTTTCCGTGATTGGTACATAATTCACGTCACAAGTGACCCTTTACCACCCCATCAATTTCACGCCTAGTAAGACAAGTAAAAATAGAACACACTTGGATTTGTCAATACCACCAAATGTAAGCTCTCCGTCAGGGAACAGCAAACTTAGGAACGTAAATGGTTCTTGATATGGTTGGTAGAAAATGCCGATGGACTCGGTGGAGATAGTCTTCTGCTTGAAGAGATTGTCTGTGATAGTCGGTACAAGTCCGACTCCCTCAACAGTGCCGCTAGTGAGGTCAACTGGGCCGATACTACGAAGTGTGAGAAAGTTAGTGGGACAATGGAGCACTGTAGCAGCACGAAGTAGCGACAGTACCCGAGGATACCATCCACATCACTGAAGCCCTCAGCAGTAGATGCAACACCAATACTCTGGGACTTGACTACGAGCGAGGGAGATAGCGTCACCTGATCCGTGACTGGAAGGACAATTAGATCTTGTGGAGCGGGATTGGCACTGAGCGCCGAAAGATGAACAATACGCACACTCGGTTCCTGAGAAAGAACCAGACCCATAGGTAACGGACTTGATGGCAGAACCAGTGTGAATAAACGTCTATGTCCTGGCGGACTATACGTACAACACTTTTCCCGGTATCGTTGCTGGTGCTGGTCCGGGTATATTTCTTGTCAGCACCAACCCAGGTATTGGAGCTGCCAGTGTCGATGAGAAGAGTATAGTCAGTGGCCGGGCTACCGATCCCAACCGAGGCAGTATAAGTCACACCTGGGACACTTATATTAGCACCATAACGCCGAAGGGCGACGCCGGAAACGAACCAGTATCGTTGACACCGATAGTATGGTTTAGAGGGCTGATGACTTGGCGGCCGCGGTGATGGGTATTAACGCGACTCCTGAACTTTGCCAGCTTGTGGGCGATTGGGCCATGTGGCTGGACACCGGCACGAAACTTCTGTGCTCGTGCCCTGTCGCGAGCATTGATGCCACGCCCGCCACCAGAATAGTCGACGTTAGGAGTAAGGCGAAGCGCGTTGATGGATCCAATAAAAATAAAAATAAAAATAATAAAGCGAGGGTGATGGGGAGCAAAAGACATGTTGTTTAGATCCAGTGGGGAGAAAGAGGGAACGTGCAAAGCTATATATATACGAAATGGACGAAGGTAGGTGTCACGTCCAGAAAGTATGAGGAAGATGGCAGAACCAAAGTAATCACATATCCGTGAGGTAAAGGATTAACCATATTGAGTTCTATGAACAGGCGCTTTCACAACGGACCCATGGCCACGCCGTAAATCCACTCCCAGCTCCAAGTATGACGGCAGACCCTGACAGCTTCCAAGGCCCCAGAAAAGGTTGGCACCGCTACTGTCAACTTCTAGTCTTCTACCTCCGCGGTGTTTGGATCCGCGAAGGGTAAAAAAAGTGAGCTCATAGACAATGAGTAGCATCATACCCTCATTGCTGCGGTCTCACGAGTGACTATGTGGCCTTCTGTTGCCGCGTCGCTCAGCCAACACAGGTTAGAAAAAACATAGGAAAGACCAGAGCGTCTTGGATTCCCCTATAGAGTCTAAGTTACTGTATCACAGAAGCTCTAGCATGCCCACACGTTCTCTCCATCATTTCCGAATCCTTCTGTTTCCTCGAACCATTCGCAATCGAGATAACAATAGAGTTACTGAGCTAGGCCATAAGGTCAAAATGGTGAGCCGACATTTGACACCCTAATTGTGTACACGGTACAGTCTGAGAGCAATTCCGGATACCGCTTTTAGATTATTCAGATAGTGAGCCGCGTAGTAATACCAGCCATGAGACCCAGGTTTTCGGGGAATTGCAGAATGGAGACACGAGACAGACTCGATGATAACGAAGTCCACGATTGGTCCTAGCCTAGTAGAACGAATGGAAGGTATGGAAAGCAGGAGTGAGCGCACGAATTCGCGGGCCGTTTCAAATCCGGATTCATTAAAACTTAGCCGAGTTCTAGTGGCTGGGAGCAAGCCACAATGGAGCCACGCCACAATTGAGATCTCGGCTAGTGAACTAGTGAATCCCGGCCGGATTTAAAAACAGCACCCCGAATTCCGAATTCTTAAATTGACCTGTTTATTGGACCCTGGTTTCCATAGAGTACAGTAGTAACAAATGTTTTACGTCTTCTGTGCCACCATTACAGTGGCTAGCGCCCCGTCCGAAATACATCGCTTCGAGGCGGGCCACCATTCACGATGTTTCCTATCACTGAACTAGGAGACCTCATAATGACGCGTCCATTTCAGATCCTTCGAGGACCGAGAGCGACACATGCAACTTGCAAGGCAAGGGATATTACCTATTTCGGCGGCTACTGGACTGGATGCAGTATTATGAAACGCAACTCGTTTCGAACTGTACCATTTAGAGGTTGCAACCTGGGTCCTACAATTTGAATGCGCTGCTACTTCAACACAACCTGTAGCCACGATATCAGAGTGCAAAAGAAGCCGACTGGGGAAGTCGAGATCATCGCACATAAGTTAGGCAGAATGATGTTCCTATTTTATTTTGCAACTTGCATGTCACAGTTGACTGAGCAATTGGAAGCTGAGGATGATAATATTGGTACTAGGCCCTCACCACATCAAATCGGGGAAAGGCGTTTTCGTCCGAATATGATACTCAGTCACTAGAATGAAGAGTTTCGCCCAAGTCCCTGGCGGCCTGCACAATTACAAGCAGGCATATTCCTTGTACACCATCTCTAACTAATGTGAGTGGTACACGGTTAAGGGCAGATCTCAAGACCTCACAGGAACCAACTTTTCACTTTATCTCCCTCTTTAACTCGGGGTCGGTCATTGGCCGCGTCGTTGAGGTGATAGCAGACGATTCAGTGTTCGTCTTCCGACTACTCACTAGTACTCACTTTTGACTGTTTTGTCCTCCGACTAATTTTTCCTGACTCCTGCAGCACAGGCACCCAGTAACGATCAATTAATGATCCCCGACGTTCTTACAGTAGTTGGCGTTCTCACGCACTCCCACGTACACGTGGCCGTTCGTGTATATCAAGGCGTCATCGGTGCTCGCGATGTTCTGTAGTGCGTCTTCTGGGGCGTTAGAGGGATTGCTACAGTACTGTACTCGCGCCGAGGATGGAGCTCGGCGACGCAAGCGACGTCACGACGGTCACGTCGTCGTCAGGTCATCCATCCTTCCTTCGGCGCTCCCAGCCCACCTACTGTATATCAGGTGCAATTGACCATGCTTACAGCCGAGGTCGTGCCACTTGTTCTGTCTCGGTACCGTACTGTACTGTACTAGTCTTATGAGGGTGGAAAATTCTGATGCTAGCTATCGATGCAGTAGCCCACAACAGGATAGATTCACCTTACACCCTGGCGTAAATGTAGAAGTAGAAGCTGAGCTGCCAAGGCGGTGACGCTCCGAGCCACTCTTTGCCAAACTCGACTACAGTAAGACATGTCATGTCTTGCATGTCATACGCTGTTCACGGTATACAGTATTCTGCGATACGAAATCGTATTGGCCATTCGACGGATCTAGTCGTCCCGTGCCATGCCGTCCTACAGTAATCTTGGTGCTGTCCGTACCTTCAGTCGAGGTCGAATTGCCATCTCAAATAGTCAACCCGGCCATTCGTATGTTTCTGTGAAGCGTGAAGGGAGACGAACGAAGGCGTCGTCGTGTCGATGGGTGGAATTAGCTTGGCGCGTCGCAATCTGGAGCGCCAGTGTGCGCCGGCGGCGATCTTAATCATCCCTGACACCAATCCGCTTGGTTATACGCATCTCATCCGGTACTGAGGTTGTCAGTAAGAGATGTTATGACTTAGTGCCCACAGAACCTAGTGAGCGTTGCCCAATTTTCCCGTCGTTTGTCAAGCCTGTGATTTTAGGCTCAACTCTGAACCGCCACGGAGCAAAGGTGGCGCTACAATAATACTCGCGTTGCCTCGCTGCCATCCCCCTGAACGTTGACCACCAAGCCATGTCCAGAGGCACGAGCTACATCCTCTACGACCTTCCAGGAAATGCGACCAAGTACCAAGCATGGTCACCTAATGTATGGAAAACCAGGTGTGTATGAAATGTTTTAGTCATTCCACTCCGAGTGTGGATGGACGCCGGCAGGATTGTTCTCAACTACAAGAACATACCGCACAAGACGGAGTGGGTCGAATTCCCCGACATCGCGGCGCTCGCCCAGCGGATCGGCGCACCACACACTGTCCTACGCCTTGGCGGACAACACCGCTACACCGTGCCCATCCTACGTGACCCAGCGACCGAGCGGAGTCTTGCCGGATCGCTGCAGATCGCGCTCAACCTGGAGCGCATGTACCCGGACGCGCCAACGCTCTTCCCGCGCGGCACGGAGGATGCGATCATAGCCTTCGATGCCCAGTTCACGCGCAGCGTCGGCGGCGCGCTCGCCCCGCTGCTCCTCGCGCGCATCTGGGCGCAGCTGAACGAGGGGAGCAAGCCCTACTTCCGCACCACCCGCGAGCGCATGTTCAAGCAGCCGCTCGAGGCGATCACCCCGCCCGGCGCACCGACCGCCGCGCGCTGGGCCGCACTGAGCGAGGCACTCGAACCGTTCGCGAAGGATGCGGACGCACGCGGGCAGTCGGACACGTTCCTTCTGGGCGAGCGCGAGACGTATGCAGACGTCGTCGCGGTGGGTTGGTTAGCCTGGGGACGCAGGATCTGGGGTGCGGACACGCAAGAGTGGGCGGAGCTGGAGACGTGGCATGGGGGACGGTGGGGGCGGCTCATGCGTGCATTCAAGAGATGGGAGTACGTGGATACCCCGTCTGCTCCTGACGTTGCAAAGTGCGTATTGTTTCCTCCCTGTTTTTGGGCACGCTGCTGAGCGGACCCTACTTGGCCCTTTTCACACTATCTAGACTTTGAAGGTCTTGTATGGGGCTGGAGGCACTGCAATTACATCTTTCTTGTTGATTACTGGAACTGCTCTGTACAGTATTGTAGCTGAGTAGTAGTAGAGCATATCAACGATTTCAAATTTCCGCCTCTATCGCGTGTGGGTCTTCACCCCATCTTATGACCTCCGTCAACAAGTGGGAGCGTGTCCTATGGAGACCACAGCCATTTCCTGACAACTACGTCCCACCCTCGTTCCTTTCCGCCCTCTCCAAGAATCGTAAATGCCTTTTCCATCGCCCTCCCCAAATGACTGACGCCATGTGTAGCCAATGTACTCCCCTATAGGTATTGGCCACTTGTGCTCGGCGCATGTGCCATCTCCCAGAACCTCTCCGTCATCTTTATCTTTCTCGCCGTCTTCACTCAGCTACTCGACCACACGCTCGACCCGCGTCTGCTAGTCGCGCTTTCTACCGCGGGCTTCATAGGGGGGTGTCTCGTCTGGGAGCTGATGGGGCACTCTCAGAGCGACGCCGCCTCTTCCGAACGTCGTACGTGCTTTCCTCCTCGATACAGCTCAATCCCGCGAACCAATCGTGCTCTGCGTTAGGTGCTCGCACGGTCAAAGCATCCCTACTCGTCTTCCTCGTGCTCATTGCCCTCGCGCCCATCCTCCGTACTCTCACGGCCCCCACGTCGGCTGACTCGATCTGGGCACTCGCTACGGCCCTCTTCCTGGTGCACGCTGCGCTTGCCGACTACACGTACAACGCCTCTCCGGTCCAGCGCGAGCGGTACGCATTCCTTTCTCCCTCTTTTGGGTTGGCGTTAATTTGGGGGGAAAAGGTTGACGTCGGTGCTGTCCATAAACGCTGCGATTTCGGCCACCGTCGTCCTTGCCTCGCGGCTGCACGACGACCTCGCCGTGTTCGCGCTGATGCTGTTCTCCGTCGAGGCGTTTGCGTTATTTCCTGTCCTTCGGCGTCGTTTGCAAGTGCGTTCCATTCATGTACTGCGGCAGATGTCGAGTTGGGACTCATGAGGAGCAGTTGACGCCGGCTCCAGTTCAGGCGCTTGTTACCGGGACGCTTGGGTTGGCCGCACTAGCAGCGCCATTACCTGGGCTTTGTGCGGCCGTGCTGGTGAGCGTTACGTTTGGGGCACCCGCTGTTTTGATTTGGGCACAACAGTACAAACAGTATGATTATTTTCTTTTTGTTTATGAATTTGGGCATCACTGATATAATTTCTAAGCGAGATCCGTGGCCCTTGGGACGCTGCGACACCACGTGGATTCGAAGGAGATAGTGGGGCCACGTGAACTCATAGTAGATCTAAGTACCGTAAATGGCGTGCGCTATTTCGTCATTTCTGTTCAGAAGACGACTCGGAGGGTACAAATACCTGAAACTGTGCTCTAAAAATGCTGGTCCTCCTTCGCTTCGCTTCTCCCAGAGATGGCCGACGACCGTGCAAGCCACTCAGAAAAGCACAAGGATGACGGTGTCACGACAGAATTAATTATCCAGGCAGACACAGAGAACGTCTTTGAACATGACTCGCTCGATCCGCTTTACGCCGCAAAGGCAAAGATCCTCAACGACGCCCTCCAAGAGATTGGCATGGGAAGATACCAGGTGCGTCTCAACCCTGGCTGCGACGTCTCATTGCCCCGTGCTAGGCAATCTCAAGTGGTATCTTTTCGTCGTCGCTGGCTTTGGTTGGCTCTCGTGCGTACCACTCGTCTTCCACCATCATAGTAATGCTTACGGTGATACTTGAACTTGAAAAGCGATAATCTCTGGCCTGTAAATCGTGCCCTCTCTTGTTTTCCATCTGATCGTCATAATAGTCTTTGAAGATCGTAACCGGACTCATTTTCACGTCTGTTACCAACGAGTTTGCTTTCAAAGGGCCCTTCCTCAAACTCGGGCAAAACATAGGTTTGCTCGTGGGTGCCGTCTTTTGGGGCGTTGGATCCGACGTCTGGGGACGCAAGTACGCTTCCTTTTTCTCTCAAAACTTAGAGCGCTTATTTCGCCGCTCAAAAAGGTTGTCGTTCAACTTGACTCTCCTTATCACCGGGATATTTGCGGTTGCTGCTGGAGCGTCACCAGACTCTATTACGTTATGCTCCCTCGCGGCTGTGTGGAGTATTGGCGTGGGCGGCAATCTTCCCGTGGATTCTGCTGTCTTCTTGGGTATGTCACCCGCATCACCGATATGGACCAGACTAACAGAACTCTTTTTCCAGAATTCATCCCCGCATCACATCAATATCTGTTGACCGTCCTGTCCATTTGGTGGGCTCTGGGGCAACTTCTTGGTAGTCTCGTAGGTCTCTTCCTCCTTCCTCCTTTTCCCCTTCCTCAGTTAAGGCTAGGTTGCGTGGCCACTACTTGCCAACTTTTCCTGTCCGACCACCGTTCCTCCTTCTCCATGTCCTCGCTCTGAGAACCAGGGCTGGCGTTACTTCCTGTACGCGATGGGTGGCCTCATGCTCGTTCTGTTCGTGCTTCGCTTCTTTGTATTCCATCTTTATGAAAGCCCCAAATATCTCATGGGCCGCGGGCGTGACGCGGAGGCGGTGGAGGTTGTGCACAAGGTGGCAGGTTATAATGGGAAATCTAGCAGCCTCACGCTGGACATGCTACGCGACGCCGAGGGGCGGTTTTCCCCGTCTTCTGGGAATGGTGACCCTGAGAAGACCCAGTCGCCAATAATGGACGCGTCCGCACTAGGTGCCGCACGCAGGACACTGACATCATTTGGCTGGGATCACGTGACGCCATTGTTCCGGACGCGAAAGCTGGCATGGTCGACGAGTCTATTGATTATTATCTGGGGTGCGCTCTTTTTCTTTTTCTTACCGCACGCTCAACCTCTTCCCTCAGCTCTCATTGGTCTGGCGTTCCCATTGTGAGGGCTCTCTTCTATTCAACGGGCTCTTCTGACTCGCACCCATGCTCTACTAGATACAACAGCTTCGTAACGTACTTGTATGTGCTTTCTTTCTCGTTCTCGTTTTCTTTATATTTCTGATTGTCGTTTATAGCTTGGCAACTCGGGGGGCGGACTTTGGAGACGGCTCGACGTATATCACATATCGTAACGTAAGTTCCCAGTTCTCTTCGTCGTGATGCCCTACTTAACATTTTTATTGTCCTACTAGCAAGTCATTCTGAGCGTTATTGGCGTTCCCGGCGCGTTGCTCGCTGGTTGGACAGTCGAGCTTCCATTTCTCGGTAGACGCGGCTCGCTCGCAATCTCCACAAGTTCGTGTAACTGTGACTTCCTGATGCCGTTCTGACGGACAATGTGCAGTCCTGACAGGTGTATTCCTTTTCGCTTCGACGACAGCACGCTCTTCCGCAGCCCTCCTCGGTTGGAACTGCGGCTACAGCTTCACAAGCAACATCATGTATGGCGTCCTGTACGCGCTCTCGCCGGAGCTGTTTCCCACCAAAGATCGTGGGACGGGTAACGCGCTTGTTGCGGCAGCCAACCGCGTGTTCGGGATCATGGCTCCTATTATCGCACTCTATGCAAGCCTCACGACATCTGTACCGATTTACATTTCAGGCGCCCTTTTCATCGTTGCGGGCTTCGTCGCGGTGTTGTTGCCATTCGAACCGCGTGGCAAGGCGTCGCTGTAGACAGGGAAGAACAGTGCGGCGCAGTACGTGAATGACACATAGGAGTTCTCGAAATTGCCTCATGGGTCAGGTCGTGGTGAGGCGCGGCATCTACAGGCTGCGACCCCTCGTATTCTTGCTACCGAATTCAGGATGTTACGTAATTGACACTGTGATGATCTTTGGCCTGATTAGGCGATCGCTAAGATATGCACATTTGGACGACTCGAGCGACTGTGGACAATTGCGCGGTTAAAAGCCGCAGCGTAGGATGCAGATAGTCACCCACGAGACTCCCTGCGCTCTTCCCAGACATTCAATAGTGAGAAGCGGTACCCACATCATGACAGACAACGCGACTGCACAAGCAAGTGCGCAGGTGCAAATCCTGGAAATGCTCGAGGAGAGTCTCACGCGGAACATTATCATTGCGCTTGACACAGGCGCAGGAAAGACCCACATCGTAGTTCTGCGCTTGAAACTCAGTGAGAGGTGTTATGGTTCCCACCGAGCGCAGGGCGTTGCCCAGTTGTCCCATCTTTTGTCAAGCCTGTGATTTCGAGGCTCAACTCCGAACCGAGTAAGAGACGGCGCTAATGACAGCGTTGCCTCGCTGCCATCCCCTGCGTTAAACGTTGACCACGAAAGCCATGTCCAAAGATACGAACTACATCCTCTACGATATTCCGGGAAACGCAGCCAAGTACCAAGCATGGTCACAGAACGTATGGAAAACCAGGTGTGTGAATGTTTTAGGCATTCCAGTCCGAGTGTGGATGGACGTACGCCGGCAGGATTGTCCTCAACTACAAGAACATACCGCACAAGACGGAGTGGGTCGAATTCCCCGACATCGCGGCGCTCGCCCAGCGGATCGGCGCACCACACACCGTCCTACGCCTTGGCGGACAACACCGCTACACCGTGCCCATCCTACGTGACCCAGCGACCGAGCGGAGTCTTGCCGGATCGCTGCAGATCGCGCTCAACCTGGAGCGCATGTACCCGGACGCGCCAACGCTCTTCCCGCGCGGCACGGAGGATGCGATCATAGCCTTCGATGCCCAGTTCGCTCACAGCATCGCCGGCATGCTGGCCCCGCTGCTCCTCCTGCGAATCTGGGCGCAGCTGAATGAAGGGAGCAAGCCCTACCTCCGCACCGCCGGCGAGCGCATGTTCGGGCAGCCGCTCGAGGCGATCACCCCGCCCGGCGCCCCCACCGCGGCGCGCTGGGCCGCGCTGCGTGATGCACTCGAGCCGTTTGCGAAGGACGCGGACGCACGCGGGCAGTCGGACACGTTCCTGCTGGGCGAGCGCGAGACGTATGCAGACGTCGTCGCGGCGTGTTGGTTGGCCGTCGGACGCAGGATCTGGGGTGCAGACACGCCAGAGTGGGCGGAGCTGGAGACGTGGCATGGGGGACGGTGGGGGCGGCTGACGCGTGCATTCAAGAGATGGGAGTACGTGGATACCCCGTCTGCTGCTGACATTGCAAGGTGCGCTCTCTTGTTTTTCTTCCTTGTTTTCGGCATGGTGCTGAGTGGACCCTACTTGGTCCTTGTTACACTATCTAGAATCTGAAGGGCTTGTATGACATGCTTTAGGGGGCTGGAGAAATTGCAATTACGCTTTGCTTGTAACCTGGAATACCGCCCGGAGAGTACAATCCGAGAACTGTACTGTGCTAAGAGACCTAACTGAGCACGTGCGTCACGGTGTGTATGCAAAGCCCGAGGATTTCCAGAGGAATCCGCGTAAGCCAGGGGCAAGTATCGTATGTAGACAAGACCGAAGCAGAAGAAATTGAAACCGTTGCGGGCCATGAAAGTCATTGAGTGCCAAGTGAGTGCCATCCGCGATCAAACGGGCCGGTGGGGCCTGTCAGGTTTGATTGACGTGACGCGTGGGGTGAAGGTTTCGTCCCCCTAGCGTCGAAGCCACCCCGGTTAGAGATGGTCCCTCAGAAGACGAGTTCTCTGTTTCCAGGTATCACAAAAGATACTCAATGCCTCAATCTGGAGTTATCATTATCGATTTGAACCACCCGAACTTCCGTCCTCGGCAACAAAAATCGCTAGGATCTATTACAGGGGAGCCCATTGACAGACTCACTCGGAGGGCATAAAAACCCGAAACTGTGACCTAAAAATGCTGGTCCTCATTCGCTTCGCTTCTCCCAGAGATGGCCGACAACCGTGCAAGCCACTCAGAAAAGCACAAGGACGACGGTGTCACTACAGAATTAATTATTCAGGCAGGAACAGAGAATGTCTTTGATGACTCGCTCGATCCACTTTACGCCGCAAAGGCAAAGATCCTCAACGACGCCCTCCAAGAGATTGGCATGGGAAAATACCAGGTGTGTCTCAGCCCTAGCTGCGACGTCTCTTTGCCCCGTGCTTAAGCAATATCATCCCTTAAGTGGTATCTTTTCATCGTCACGGGCTTTGGTTGGCTCTCGTGCGTACCACTCGTCTTCCACTATAGTAAAGCTTTTCGATGACACTTGAGCTTGAACAGCGATAATCTCTGGCCCGTAAGTCGTACCCGTACATTCTCTTTTTTTCATCTGATGGTCATATTGGTCTTTGAAGATCGTAACCGTACTCATTCTCACGTCTGTTACCAACGAGTTTGCTTTTCAAGGCCCCTTCCTCAAGCTCGGGCAGCACATAGGTTTGCTCGTGGGTTGCGTCTTCTGGGGCGTTGGATCCGACGTCTGGGGACGCAAGTACGCTTCCTTTTGTCTTTCAAAATTTAGAGCGCTTATTTCGCCGCCCAAAAAGGTTGTCCTTTCAACTTGACTCTCCTTATCACTGGCATATTTGCGGTTGCTGCTGGAGCGTCACCAGACGCTATCACGTTATGCTCCCTCGTGGCTGTTTGGAGTGTTGGCGTGGGCGGCAATCTTCCCGTGGATTCTGCTGTCTTCTTGGGTATGTCACCCGCATCACCGATATGGACCAGACTAACAGGACTCTTTTCCAGAATTCATCCCCGCATCACATCAATATTTGTTGACCGTCCTGTCCATTTGGTGGGCTTTCGGGCAACTTCTTGGTAGTCTCGTTGGTCTCTTCCTCTTTCCTCCTTTACTCTCCCTCAGTTGAGACTAGGTTGCGTGGCCACTACTTGCCAACTTTTCCTGTCCAACAACCGTCCCCCCTTCTCCATGCCCGCGCTCTGAGAACCAGGGCTGGCGTTACTTCCTGTACGCGATGGGTGGCCTCATGCTCGTGCTCTTCGTGCTTCGCTTCTTTGTATTCCATCTTTATGAAAGCCCCAAATACTTGATGGGCCGTGGGCGTGACGCGGAGGCGGTGGAGGTTGTGCACAAGGTGGCACGTTATAATGGGAAATCTAGCAGCCTCACGCTGGACATGCTACGCGACGCCGAGGGGCAGTTTCCCCCATCTTCCGGGAATGGTGACCCTGAGAAGACCAAGTTGCCAATAATAGACGCATCTGCACTAGGCGCGGCACGCAGGACACTGAAATCATTTGGGTGGGATCACGTGACGCCATTGTTTCAAACACGAAAGCTGGCATGGTCGACGAGTCTATTGATTATTGTCTGGGGTGCGCTCTGTTTCCCTTTTCTTTCGTGTTCTCGGACGCTTAACCGTCTTCTCTCAGCTCTCATTGGTCTGGCGTTCCCATTGTGAGGGCTCTATTCTCTCTATTCAACGGTCTTTTGACTCTTACCCATGCCCTGCTAGATACAGCAGTTTCTTAACGTACTTGTATGTGCCTTCTTCCTCGTTTTCTTTGTATTTCTGATTGTCGTTTATAGCTTGGCAACTCGGGGGGCGGACTTTGGAGACGGCTCGACGTATATCACATATCGTAACGTAAGATCCCAGTTCTCTTCGTCGTGATGCCCTACTTAACATTTTCATTATCCTACTAGCAAGTCATTCTGAGTGTCGTTGGCGTTCCCGGCGCGTTGCTCGCTGGTTGGACAGTCGAGCTTCCATTTCTCGGTAGACGCGGCTCGCTCGCAATCTCCACAGGTTTGTGTACCCGGGCCCGACTTCCTGATACTGATACCGTTCTGACGACCAATGTGCAGTCCTGACAGGCGTGTTCCTTTTGGCTTCGACTACAGCACGCTCTTCCGCAGCCCTCCTCGGTTGGAACTGCGGCTACACCTTCACGAGCAACATCATGTATGGCGTCCTGTACGCGCTCTCGCCGGAGCTGTTTCCCACCAAAGATCGTGGGACGGGTAACGCGCTTGTTGCGGCAGCCAACCGCGTGTTCGGAGTCATGGCCCCTATTATCGCACTTTATGCAGACCTCACAACATCTGTACCGATTTACATCTCAGGCGTCCTGTTCATCGTGGCAGGCTTCATCGCGGTGTTGTTGCCATTCGAACCGCGTGGCAAGGCGTCGTTGTAGACAGGGAAGAACGCTGCGGCGCAGTACGTGATTGACACATAGGAGTTCTCGAAATTGCCTCATGGGTCAGTTGTGGTGAAGCGCAGTATCTACAAGCTGCGGCCACAACTGATGCACTGATGATCATCGATGGCTGCGACGCACTCTTATTCTTGCTACCGAATTCAGATATTATGTAATTAACACTAGGCCTGATTAGGCAATCGCTAAGATATCTGGAACTCGAGCGACCAGCCCGGACAGTTGCACGGTTAAAAGCCGCAGCGTAGGATGCAGATAGTCACCCACAAGACTCCCTGCACTCATCTCAAACATTCAATAGTGAATAACTCAAGTGAAAGTACCCATATCATGACAGACAACGCGACTGCACAGACAAGTGCACAGATGCCAACCCTGGCCACGCGAGGGTATCAGCAGGAAATGCTCGAGGAGAGTCTCAGGCGGAACATTGTCATCGCGCTTGACACAGGAGCGGGAAAAACCCACATCGCAGTTCTGCGTCTGAAACTCGAAGCAGAGCGTGAATCGCGCAAGGCGCGTTGCTCTCGTCGTCGTACCGCAGCTTTGCTCATGCGATAATTGTCCTCCTTAGGTCTCGTGGTTCCTCGTGCCGACCGTCGCGCTTGCACAGCAGCAGCAGGCCGTCATCGAGAATCACATTCCCGTACCTGTTGGACTCATCTCGGGCGCAAACGAGCCAGACCAATGGAAAGACCCCGCGCTTTGGCGCGGCGTCCTCGTCGACTACCGCATCATCGTCAGCACGCCTGATGTCCTCCTCAACGCGCTCCGACATGGCTACATCCACCTCGGCCGCGACATTGGCTTTCTCGTCTTTGACGAGGCACACCACGCCGCGGATCGCCACTCATATAACCTCATTATGCGTGAGTTTTATGCCGGGCTTCCACCCCGTGGCGGCGCGGAAAGTGCCGACGCAGGCGTGCGCCCTATGATCCTCGGCCTCACTGCGAGTCCGATCTTTGGCGGAGATGCGGAGATGTCTCTCCGGTGAGTAAATAGATTGCAGACGGTTGGCGCGGTCTGAATAGATCGCTCGTGTTCGTGGACAGGCAGATCGAGCGCAACTTGGACGCGACCGTCTGCGCTCCGCTCCGGTTCCGCTCTGAGCTCGAGGGCTTCGTGCACCGCCCCCAATTCAAGCATGTCATCTACGCCGAGCCCATGTACCCTATCGTCGGCACGCTGCCATCCACTAGCCTGAAATCGCTCAAAGACGTCGTCGCCTCCCTCAAAATCGACGAAGACCCCTGGGTGATCGACAGGCGCGCCGCACTCCGGCGCCTCGAGCCGGGTCCCGACCGCACTCGTATCGACCAGCGCCTGTCAAGGGCGATTGACAAACATGACACGTTCGCACACAAGGGCCTGCGCGACTTTGAGCGCGCCGCGGAGGAGATATGTTCGTACCTAGGCGCGTGGGCAGCAGACTGGTACATCCAGCAGGTGTGCGAACAGGCCATGCGCGCAGGAGAACTCTTTCCCGAGTTCTCTTTCTCGTCGAGCGAGAGCGAACGCAACTACCTGCTCAAGAACCTCGCGCGTATCGAGATCGCGCCCATACCCGAGGGCGAAGAAGATGGTCCCGCCGACGTCATGCGACGCACCTCGGACAAGGTCGACAAGCTCATCGGCAAACTCCTCGAAGAGAAGGCCATATTCGAGGACCAACACCATATGGAATACCGCGGACTCGTCTTCGTCACGCGGCGCGACGCGGTCCTCGCACTGACTGCGATCCTCGCGCGGCACCCGCGCACTGCGCACGTCCTGAGCGTCGGCAGTCTCCTCGGCGAGTCCGGAAGCTCTCGCCGCCGCGCCTTCCTCGACATAACGCGCCGCCTCTTGCGTCAGCCCGCGAGCGCGACCCTCGACGCCTTTCGCATCGGCGACCTCAACCTCATCATCGCGACCGCCGTCGCGGAGGAGGGCCTTGACATCCAGGCCTGCTGTAACGTCGTGCGGTGGGACCCGCCCGCGAACATGGTCAGCTGGACGCAGAGCCGCGGACGCGCGCGCCAGGAACGCAGCTCATTCGTCGTCATGCTCTCCGACTCGCTTGCGTTCGCGGACGACGTGCGCAAGTGGGTGGCACTCGAACACAGGATGACCGAATTGTACAACACAAAACAGGAGCTCCGTGCGCTTCTGGCTGGCGAAGACGAGTTGGAGGATGATGACGAGGATAACTTACGATTCACCGTCGAAGCGACAGGGTATGTGTTTCCCCCTGCTTATTCTTCTTTCCGCATGTGAGTTGACAAAAAAAACATCAGCGCAGTCCTGACGGGAAACTCGGCAATAACACATATCGTCCACTTCTGCGCCATTCTTCCTTACCCTGGGCAGGGTCACCATTCTCCCCTGTTCGACATCGATCCTCCAGATTACCCCTTCGAATGGCATGCGGATGCAGGACCGCGTGAACCATACAAGGGACCATATGGCTGCACTTTGAGACTCCCAAAGCTCGTCGACCCCCGTTTCCGCGTCTTTTCAACTCCCCAAATTCATCCTACGAAGCTCAAGGCGAGACGCCACGTCGCTTTCCAGGCTTACCGCGCGCTTTATGTTAACGGTCTGCTCAATGACCATCTCCTCCCACTCACGAGCGTCCTTGAGCCCGAGATGGAGAGCGAGGTGCGGGCTCTGCTCCAGGAGGTTGAGCAGCGGGACGGCACGGCGCAGGTGTCGAGTCAGATGGACCCCTGGCGCGTTTCTGAAACCGCTGGCGAGCGGCTGTGGTGGTCGACGATATTGGAGGTGGACGGACTGCCGCCCTTGCGGCTGCTCACGCAGACCGCGCTCCCATTGTTCCGGGACGACGAGCTCCCCGTGATCCATACGCGCGAAAAGCCTCCGTTCAAAGTGCGCATCAGGACAGAGAGCACGTTCGTTGCCGCCGACGACGACGACGGCATCCTGGCGCGCGCCAGGATTTTCACACGTCGGTTCTTCTGGCCGCTGTATAGCAGCCGCATGAAGTGGGGCCAGATGGACTTTGTCCACCTCTTCCTTCCCGTGGACGAGTCTCTGACGGTTTGGGACGAACGAAGGGCGGCCTTGCTCTCGGTTCCTGGAATTTCTGACGCTGGCGGACGGACGCTCTTCGCACCATTCTCTTGGTGGGACCAGCACTATGGTCACGTGAACGAATTCTCAGTTGTGACGGGGACAGGATTCGGAGGAAAACCCTTTCAGTTTACACGCTGGAAGAACGACCCTGTGACTGCAGAAGAAAGGGACAGCATTGTGAGGCGATATGTGCGTCCCAAAGACGACGACGGTTCCACTACGTTCAACATCACTTATCCGCTCATCGAAACTCGTCCGTTCTCCAAACGTAACTTCCTCACACCTATGCCGGCTGAGTCGAAGGGCTTGGATGCGGCGAGCCAACAGCCGGTGTTGCTTCTGAAGGAATTATCTCTTGTCGCGCTCATCTCATCGCACGAGGTGCAATACGCGCTGTGGGCTCCGTCGATCATCAGGTACTTGCAGTTGGCCAGCACGACCTCTTCCATGCGAGATAATCTCTTTGCGGATACACCATTGGCGGATATACCACTGCACCTGCTCATGGAAGCAAGTTCTGCGCCGGCCGCACAGGAGCACAGCCACTACCAGCGCCTCGAGACACTCGGTGATACCGTCCTCAAGTATACAGTGTCCATCCAGCTTCTCTCCGCGCACCCGCTTTGGCACGAGGGATACCTCGCGAGGCGCAAGGACCATGCAGTGTCAAACGCCAACCTTTCCAAGATGGCTGTCAAACGGAAGCTGTTCAGGTGGATCATCCGGGATAGACTCGTGCCGAAGCGGTGGCGGCCACGGCTCACATCCGACCCGGTTGGGTTCCTGTTCGAGGAAACGTCATCGCCAGCGCCGGAAATGGTGTTAATGACAGCGAAGGAAGAGAGGAAGGCCAGCGCTGCACGGAATCTGTCGACGAAGGTCTTGGCCGATGTCGTCGAGGCGCTCATTGGCGCTGCGTATGTGCACGGGGGGTTTGCGCTTGGGACCGAGTGCATGAAGGTCTTCGACCTCGGTCTGTCGTGGAACGCGCTCCCCGACTGTATCGACGCCATGTATGCGCGCGTCGCCGAGTTCGACCGCTATCCAGTGCAAATTACGATCGTAGAGAGCATCCTGGGTTACACATTTCGCCGAAAGGCGATCGCCGTGGAGGCTCTTGCGCACGCGAGCTACCAAAGCGACCTCGAAACGATTTCCTATGAGCGCATGGAGTTCCTGGGAGACGCGGTGCTGGACATGCTCGTGACGGACTACCTCTACCGCGTGCCAGGGAAGGAGTACCGCCCCGGCCAGATACACATGATCAAGACGACCGTGGTGAACGCTCACTTCCTCGCGATGCTATGCCTACGTGCGTTCACCATGATACCTGCGGCCATGCCGTCGTGGTCCCAGCATGATGGGGTGACCGTGAACGATGATACGCAACCGGCTTACCTCTGGCAGTGTATGTTGCACTCAAGCGTACAGGTTATGGACGAGCAGCGGGCCACGTTCACGAGATGGAAGCGGCCGGGCGGTCAGGACGAGATCGAAGCAGCGTTTGCAGAAGGCAAGGCATTCCCATGGTCGGCGTTGACGTCACTGCAAGCGCCCAAGTTCCTGAGCGACGTGTTTGAGAGCCTGCTCGGGGCCGTCTACCTGGATTCTCTAGGGGACCTCGACACCACCAGGGAAGTACTCCGACGGCTGGGCCACTGGGAAGTCCTCGAACGCGTTGTCGCGTGCGACATGGACGTGGAGCATCCCGTCTCACGTTTGTATCTTTGGGCAAGCAAGCGCCACGAGCCTATCAAATGCGGTAAGCCCGAGAACGACGGGAAGACAGTCAGATGTTCGGTCTTCTGGGACGACTTTGAGGTTGCCAAGGTCGAGGATGAATGGCGCGGGCGTATCAGCCAGGAGACCGCTCGCTTCGCCGCAGCGGAGAAAGCCATCACGCTTTTGGAAGACCCCGTTTCGCTGCTGCGGATCTGGCTGGCGAAACGCAATAGAAGCATAGAATACTCCGCGAATGTGGTGGAGGGCGTTCCGGTATGCGCCGCGATCGTTGACGGTACTCGTATTGCCACAGTGCAGTCGCGCGAGAGCAGCGAAGAGGAGATGAAGCAAGCGGCGGCTACGGAGGCACTCAAGATATTAGAGGCGCCAGTGCACTGGCTCGCGTTCTTATCAGTGCAGCATCGCCTCGAAGTGGAGTACCAGATTTACGAAGAAGAGGGAACCAAGGTCTGTTGTGTGTATGTAGACGGTTGCGAGGCCGGGAAGGTCGAGTACCCCGCAGGTGCGGCGGTAACTGAAGGGGAAATGACAGCAGCTGCAGCAAAGAAAGCGGTAGAATACCTAGACCAACGGGTTGTAATGGATATGGACGTTGACTCGGCATAGAAACTCTACTGTATAGGTTGTTGCTTAATGATAAGATGATAAGATCTCGGAATTTAGTATTTAATGATGTGTTATCCACCCTCCACTTGGTCCGCGACCACCATCACAACATGTCATCAACCGACAGCGCGGTTCTCGCTCAGATTCTTACGCAGCTAGAGTCCTTGCAACTCTCGCAGCAAGTTTTACAGGCAAAAGTAGGGCCGAGCAATTGTGCACCTTTGTTTGCTGACGTCGTGACCCCAGATTGACACTCTAACTAACCCAGTGTCGCCTGGTACATGGCCCGCAAGCAGCCATGGGCTCCCTAGTCCGATCCCTGCATCTTCGTTGACCCTCGATGGGGTGCCGTCCACCCCACCTTCGGGCCCTACTCAGGCGATAGCAACTTCGGTCGGAGAGAAAGGCGTCGATGGGATTACAGCAGAAAAGGAGCGCGAAAAGGTCTTGTACCCCGGTCGTGTCTTGCTGACGAGTAAGTGCTCGGGGTTTCATTTGCCCCTCTTTGTGACCTCTTGGCTCTTGGTTCCACGTGCCCAGTGGATCCGGCCTGTCTCTGTTTGCATGAGGCTTCCATTCCACGCATAGTCTCGGACTTTATGTAAACTGCTAAATTGGCATTGGCATCGCTAACCAAGCATCGCAGCATACCCCGACCAGCACGGCGTTAAACCAGTTCCGCTCAAATGGGGCGCAGCGAACCCGACCGAACGTGGTCCTGTGATTCCCTCGCGTCTCGCTTCGTCCATCAAGCAACGCAATGCCATTGGCGCCCACTCGGGCTCTTATTCGATCTACAGGGCCCTTGCTGTAGCGATGGGCACTCTGATCCCCACACATAAGCCAGACTACGCGCAAACAGAACCACCGGTGGCCATCCCTCCGAATCCCGCCTGGTTTGACGCTAGCAAAATCGTCTCTTTTGACCCATGGGGCCACCTCACGACACAGGTGTTTCGCGCAGAGTCGG
The DNA here is from genome assembly GCA_021525025.1 of Lactarius hengduanensis. Classification (NCBI taxonomy): domain Eukaryota; kingdom Fungi; phylum Basidiomycota; class Agaricomycetes; order Russulales; family Russulaceae; genus Lactarius; species Lactarius hengduanensis. The sequence goes on along the minus strand of JAKELI010000256.1, from coordinate 16,914 downwards.
CTAGGTTGGACATCCGGCCCAGTATTGCGATCACCAAGGCGCACATCAAGCTAAGCGAGATCGACGAGTCGTCCCGCGGCGGCGCTATCGTCGTAGATGGGAAGATCGTGCTGGAAAGCGCGCCTTTGCTAAACGCGGATGGAACAACGAGCACGGCGAACCCTGGTGTGGAGATTAACGTGAGCAAGGCTGCCGTGGAGCCCGTTTGGTACCTGCCCGGCGTGGCAGACCGGTTCAAGATGTGAGTATTGTGTTTACGTTCGTGACACGTAGTGTTGACGACCGGTGCAGTTCAGAAAGTTTGCTCCGCAGAGCTCTCTTCGAAGAAACGGGCGGCATGTATCCAGAGTTGGTCACGCGACCGGACATCAAGGTCTTCCTACCGCCCATTGGGGGTATGACCGTCTACATCTGTACGTCATCACTCTGGTACCTGATCTTATCAGTCGGGAATGATGATATGTGCACCCTATAGTCGGACCACCTTCGTATCTCTCAGATGAAAGCAAGGAGCTTACCCTGCGCGTGCATGACGAATGTAAGACACCAATTCAGTGACCGGGTTTACCAGTTTTCACACCATATCGCGCAGGCAACGGTTCGGATGTGTTCGGCTCGGACATCTGCACGTGCAAGCCGTATCTCGTGTTCGCTATTGAGGAATGCATCCGTACGGCCCAGCGTGGCGGAGTCGGCGCCGTCGTGTACTTCCGTAAAGAAGGCCGCGCACTCGGTGAGGTGACCAAATATTTGGTCTACAACCTGCGCAAGCGCGGCGGCGACTCGGCGGACAAGTACTTCCGTGCAACGGAATTGGTTGCAGGCGTGAAGGACATGCGCTTCCAAGCGCTCATGCCGGACGTCTTGCACTGGTTGGGCATCAAGAAGATTGACAACATGGTTTCGATGAGCGATATGTGCGGCGCTCTTTACTCATGCTCGTGTTGGACGCTAATATGTGTGTTGTGGACAGGAAATACGATGCGATCGTGCAGTCAGGCATCACCATACTCAAGCGCTACGACATCCCTGGTACGTCGTTGCGTTCAGCTCGGCTTTCGATTTCTGACGCCCGGACACATCCAGAATATCTTATTCCTATGGACTCGCGCGTTGAGATCGACGCGAAAATCGCTGCGGGTTACTTCACAAGTGGAAAGACTGTTACTACCGAAGACCTCGTTAAGACAGTTGGGCGGACGTGGGAGGAGACAGAGCATTAGTGATTTCTTGGATGTATTGTATTGTAGAGTAGTGTACAGACTCGTAATTCCTGTGTCACGTGCGAATAACCTGACGCGAGTCACGAGTCACGTGGACTGTCGCGCGTTGAACGATCTCTCTTTGGTACTGAGTTGGTAGCATGCTAGTCTGAGTCTCATGCCCACAGGAACTGCATTTCATGGATTCATCCCGCCCTTCTCAATCAGAGTCGACGAGTTTGGCCCCGCACCCGGATCTACAGCTGCGCTGCACCTTCTCTCGCACACCCATTCTGACCACATCCTCGGATTATCAGCAAAGTCGTTCGCATCAACAATAATATGCTCCGCCGACGCGAAAGAGATGTTGCTCAGGCATGAGGTGTATAATGAACGCGCGTTGAAGGATATGGAACTTCGCGATGAGGCACGACTTTCAAGAACGTTTGGTCATCTGAGGGTGCCACCACTGTTGAGGGACGGAAGATTCGACTACTCTGGAAGCAGGGACTTGTTGGTATGTCACCTTCACATTTGCGCATAAAGCTCCTTGCCTAGTTTACACCTCAGAGAACACTTCCCCTCAACACCCCTACCAAAATTGAGCTGTCTGATAAGCAGATCGTCACTCTCACTCTTTTCGACGCCAATCATTGTCCTGGTGCCGTCATGTACTTCCCGTGTCTATTCCAATGTATAAGGTGTCCGTGTTTTGACTCATTTTTATCAGGTTTCTCGTGGAAGGTTCTCAAGGCGCTGTTCTCCATACCGGAGACTTCCGTGCTGAGCCTTGGTTTCTCGATGACATACGTCGCAATCCCTTTCTACAATCATACCTTGCTCCCCCAGAAACTCCCGGAAGCGCCGAGCTTGGACAGCGCCGCGGCAAGTACCAAGGGGACCCCCTATTTAAGACGCTAGATGCGATTTACCTCGACACTGCATGCCTGCTATCAACGACGGACGTGCCAACAAAGGTACACCCTCCTTCTTTCCTCGCATTTATGTGTAATTCTGACGTAGGTGCCAATACCTTAGAGCGATGCGACTCTCGGCTTGGTTTCCTTGATGGCTTTGTTCCCCCTAGAAACGTCTTTCTTCATCAACTCTTGGACGTGGGGCTACGAAGACATCCTCCGTGCTATAGCTCATCACTTCCAAAGCCGGGTATCCCCTCTCGCCTATATTTTGGCACGCTGACTTACCGCCGCGCAGATTCATGTCGATCGCTATAAACATTCTGTCTATTCCCACCTCGCTGACCCCTTTTTGCGCTCATTGGTCACTCTCGACGCATCCAAAACGCGCTTCCATGCGTGTGAGCGCTTTAATCGGTGCCCACATGCCAGCGCAGACGATGTCGTGTACATCAATCCGGTGACCATTGGTAAAGTTAAATGGGAACAATACCGCCTCCTAACTGAAAGCAAGCTGCGTGCGGCGCAGCCTGTCACCGTCCTGGTTCGCCTCCTGTACTTTGATTACAAGTCATTTCTCTTTCTCACGTTGCTTCCCAGCTGGTGCCACTTTCACGTCACTCGCCTCTAAACGAACTCCGTGCATTCGTTTCTCTCTTCCGCCCCGCCCGCGTCGTGCCCAATACACTAGACCTATCCCTCCACGGACTAGACGCGCTCTGCATCCCCAATATCTTCGCAGGCTGCCTTTCAAATTCCCAACCTCCATCCTCGACCGCCTTCGCTGAAGCGCTAGCTGACGATGATTTGGAAATAAAAGAGGACGGCGGAGACTCGGCACTGCAAAACCTGGTCGGAGACGATGCAGAGCGCACTGCGCGTGCATGGGCGGACTCGGGGCGCGGAGCGGAAAAGCTGGTTGTCGTGGAACAGTTTCTGACTGGAACCGCGCGTCATGCTGTCCGCCGCGTGCTCGGGCTTGCGCCTCTTCCCCGTGACGATAACGACGGTGCGGAACGCGCCGTAAGTATGCTGCAGCGTATACGTGATAAGCAGCGTATCCAGGCTTGTCGCGGCGGTCGAAGCAGTGTAGGCGGGAGTGATCAGGAGACCGAGAGCGGGGATTCGGACGCTCATGCTAGGACCGCGATGTTGTTATTCGGGCTCGCAGGAACCAGTCAAATGGTGGAATCCCAATGCGAAAAAGAGTCCCAGGAGGAAGGGCCCGGGACAGTTCCCGCTTCGCGCATGCACACACCACCAGTCTCAGAGTGTGGTTCCCAAAACGCGGGTAATTCTCGGCACCTGACTCATCCGGATCTCTCTCCCCCTCAAGAACGAGGACTAGCAACCAAGGACGGGGGCGACGCGCGCGCGGTGCATTTTGCTGACCCCCAACCAAGGCATTCATCCCTCGTCCCGTCTGGTCGGACATGCAACCGCCCCTCCGTCACTCACTTCGCCAAGTAGGAGTCGCTCACAGGCCCACCCTTTCGGCAGAGGCGAGCCGCCACTGGTGGATCTGGAGAATATCCCTCTCACCCGGACAAAGCGTCAGCAGCCCTTGTCTCGGTCTCTCTCCCAATCCCAGTCACAATGTTCGCCCCCTCCCGTAATCCACTTGCACACATCGAAGCCAGCCACGAAGCGTCGCAAGCTCGAGAGGCTGCCAACCGTCCCGGCGCACGAGGACGCACCCGCAGCTATGTTTGCGTCCGCCCGGAAACAGGCGGCCTCGGCCCAAGCAGTCGAAGCAGCGCGCACAGAAAACTTTACCGCCGCTGACTTGAACACCCACCACACGGGCAAGCAGGGTCAGGACGTTGGTGCTGAAAATTGCAAGGCGCACCGCCGTGCGTTGCGCGCCCGTAGTCGCGTAATCGAAGAGAAGCTCCGAAGCGCGCTTTTTGCTCCCACATAACCTTCACCAGCGTGCAAGCCAGCGTGATGAGAATCAGCCGAAATAGTCGACAGCCGCAATACTTGCAGCCCGGGTGTGTAGGACCATTGCATGAGGGGAGGACGCCATACTTTCGAGCGGGCCAGACGAGTAAGTTACTAGTGCTGTATGCATTGCGGTGGTAGGAACTCTTTGGTAAATTATTGCTATTTCACGTGACCGAGAAAGGTCGCCATATTCCACACGACGCCCAGGTATGCGTTGAGAATGTATGAACCAGAAACACGATCTTGAAAAGAAAGCTGGCCTGTTCGGTGCAGGGAATGCAGCGTCACGACGCAACGTGAGAATGCATTCCCCCAGTCGGGGGAGTGAGGTCCCATGGGGTGATGCTCCGTGTCTCCGAACGGCCCTCAGCCCCAAAAGTAAATGCATTGTTTTATTCATCACGTGCGATGACAATGCGTCACATTGAGTGACCGGTGACTGTTATGAGATCTATACTCTATATATTGTATTGATACACAGATACCATGGAGGAAGCAGCCGCTGTCGCCATGGATTACATTGCCAGTGAGTGACCTCTTCCCAGTGAGTGACCTCTTCCCAGTCAGTCGACAACTTGAATGAGTCCTCACCTGCCACAGCACTTGACAACCTTCCGGCTGAGGTCCAACACCTCCTGGTTGAGATCAAGCATAAAGAAACTAAATCCCAAGGCACGCCCAATCAACCAACCCTCCGCATTCACATTTGTTTTTGACAGTGAATTCCAGAACTCCTGCAAGAGATCACGAAAGAAACGTCCGGCATTCCCTGCGCAGTGGCGCCACCCCCTTAAGCACGAAAGACGAACAAATCCCCCCAAAGATCGACTAGAATTACGCGGAGGTCGACCGGCTCGCTCAGGAGAAGCTAAAAATCGCGGAGCGGCTTGGCCTCCTCATACAGCGTGCTCGCACATGCTTGGACTACGACCTGCGCAGGGTGCTCGTCTTGCAGGGCGACGACCCCAGCCAGCCCGCGCTCGTCTCGACGAGCCGCAATCCCGTGCAGGAGATCAACGACACCCTCCGTCTCGCTATCGCCAACGCCGCGCCGATAATACCCCCCGCTCCGGTCGTCTTGTCCGCGGTACAGCCCCCCGCGCAAAAGAGTGCGCTTATACGACTCACCCTTCCACCACTGGCTGACAAGTTAACACGTTATTGTAGAGAGAAAGGTCACTGCGAGCCTCTATAAAGCTTCCTAGCCCGGCTCCAGCGACCGTGCCTGTTCTTCCGCAGCGCACGCGACTGGCGCAGCAGCAGTCACATCGGGCTTCACCTTCGCGTGGACGCCAGGCACAGCCGGAACCACCTGGGCCGGATGAGGATGCCGAGGGCGAGGGCGAGGACGATGTGGAGGAAGGGAATGGCGATGAGGACGAGGACAAGGCGCTTTACTGTTTCTGCCAAAAGATGTCCTATGGAGAGGTGCGTGCTTACGCGTTTCTCCGCAAAACAAACACAACTAACTTTTTTCACAAGATGGTTGCGTGCGACAACACGGAATGCGCATATCAATGGTGTCGAAATCGTTTCGTCGTCTTCGCGTGCTAACGTGACGCTGCGGTCAGTTTCACCTCCCGTGTGTCAACCTCAAGCCATCAAGCCACCACTGCCGGAGGTGTGGTACTGTTCCGACTGCAGCTCAAAGGGAGTGACTGGTAGTTCGGTAGACAATGCTGGACCAGAGCGCACAAAGAAGCGCAAGACATACCTACGATATTGTCATGTTGTATTACGATGGCCACTCTTTTGAGTTACAGTAAGAGCGCATTGGCACCGCTTCGCTGTTTGTGATTTGTCCTACCCGCTCACAATGTTTATTATTTCCATTCACTGCACAGTATAAAACTCACATATTCCATCTGGACCGCTTTAAAAGCGAGATGACATCGCTTCAGCTCACCAGCATTCAAGTTTCTTGCTATGGTCATTATCCGACTCGCCAGGACGGTCTCGAGCAGGGACCGACCTGACGATAAGCCGGTGGGCGGTGCTGCCATCAACGTGGGAAGGAGGGCCTCAGACACGAGTCAGTTGTTTGGGCACTGAGGTCATGACCTACGACGTGCACCTCTTTGGCCTCGTGAAGGCTGAGGAGTTTATCACGGCTGAGCGCTATACCGTGACAGTATTATCTCTCCCTAGCGCGGGAGGCTTTTCCTGATGGTCAGCGTACCATCCGCGGCGCCAATGAGCAGCACTGCCACCCGGGGCAGAAAGGAATGACGTCGGTAATTCAATGACTTGCAGAACGTGTCGGTGGCTGTGTTGAAGGAGAGGGGGCAACTTTTGGAGGGCGGTGCATGTACTTGTAGCTCAGCAACACCCTAAGAGACACGTGCTCCTTCCCACACCCATCTTCCTATTATATCCAAGCGTGCCCGCCGCGCGAAGACTGGGAGCTTGACTGGGAGGTAAAGAAGCGGCAGGTTTCACTCGACTCTCTTTTGTCCAGTAGCGTAAACACCTCGAATTGAGGATCATGGGTGGCGATACCCCTATGTGACACAATACGTGCACGCACGTTGAATACATTATTTATATTGCGAAGCACTGGACAGCACGGCGAGCGGCTGAGATCCCAGATGGGTGTGGTGGTGCGGTGCGGTGCGCACGTGAACGATCCAGAAACGTTCAAAGTCCACAATGGCCGGCATTTCAGTTGTTCACTCTGGCGCGCGCTTGGATCAGCTATCTTCTTTGCTGGCACAAAGCCCTCTGGTGCTGTGGCCTGAGTAGCCTACAGTAGATGGCTCAGTCCGAGAATTCAGTTACCTATCTCGAATTGATTGGGATCCATCTTAATTGGGATTGGTGATTTGAGATTATATAGAGTCGGGTATATCTGCATAATTACGAGCACACAACCAAAGAGTCCAGAAATCGGATACAGTGTCGCGAATGTCTGTTTGGACGAGGGGAGAAAATCGCCTTCACGTCTAGCTCGCGAGCACACCTTCAGGGTCAGACATGGGATAAACCCAGAACGTGACCCCGATGATAACATAGAGGCCTGGAGAACGTTGTTTGTTAGTAACGACGCGCCTGCGGTGCGCAGTGATTGATATGCGCGAACGATGGTACACATACAAATGAGAATCACCCCCTGTGATTTCCCGTCTTGAACGTAGTTGACAATCAAAACTACAGGAAAAGCATCAGCATGCAATTACGTGCTGAAAGTGAGGAGTCTTGACCTGCGAGGAAGAGGAAGAGAGCGACAGACCAAAAACGAGAGTTAGGAGTTTGCCGAGGATCCACCCCAGCTGTGATAAAACTGTGGAACTGGTATCGGCCAGGGCGTCATAATGCTCCACAACAAACACCACATACAGAATGACATTAAAGACATGCGCAGAACACGAACTCATGCCAAAGCCCTGGCCGGCGAAGAAGCACATTCCTAGTACGAGTACTGCGTGTGGTGGCTATGTCAGTCAGGCGGAAGCCGCCACTAACATGAGTGCGTACGATTACTGAGAATAGAGCCGATCACTGTTTAAAGAGAGGCGCTGTAATCAGTAACCGAAAGCGATATGCACAGTCCGGGAACGGGCACCGGGAGTATGGCACGGCGCCAGTCACGCAGTAGGACTGAGGCCATATGGCCAACTAGACGCTAGTGGATCTCTCTCATTCACCACCGAATGGAGTACCCGCGTGCCCGGGTAAGGGCCGTGCGTCTGACGGGCTGTAGTGGTACCCCAAAGAGAAAGAAGGAAAAAACAAAAGACACGAGTCTCAGTCAGATACTCACAAGATGACTGCACGACATTCAGTTCGCACTTCACAAGTGCAATAATCTGCGTGATCGCTCAGTAACAGGAGGTAAACTCCATGAGGTGGAGGCGCCACTTACCGTCACTATCAGCTCCACGCTGCACGAATGCGACGTCAACGTGTAAGTATTGTGATATCAGGCCCCAAAAACTTACGCATTCCCCTAATGTCGCCGTTAGAAGATAGTAGGGTAATGGAACTAAGTTGGCCTCACCAAAGTGGCTTTGAGTAAACCGGCTAAGGTCTGTCCGAGGCGCAGCGACAACTCTTCCGTCGCAAAGCCGAGTAGCTACTGCATCGTGAGTAGCTTCACCTTGTGGGGCGATAAGATGAGACATGCCTTGGCAAGGAGAACGATAGCCAAGAACGAGACTAGTGACGTGTTAGAGGTGGTAACACTCTGAATGCGAAACTCACAAATGAAAACCAAGGTATTATCGAGTTTGACAAAGTGAATCCACTATGAAGTGATTAGAGCCCGCGATTCCACCAGACGAAGGTAGAAAACACTCACATAAAGCGGTATGAAGACGAGCAGCACACTCAACCGAATCAACCCTCCTTCACTAGTTAGTGGCTCCCTGGTTGGTTGTTCGGTGAGATCGCCCTGCGGAGTAGGCTTAGCAGGGACGACGTGATGGCGTTCGTGGGTAGAAGACGATGGCGTAGGACCTGCCAAGAGGTCAGCAAATTATGTACTGTAAGATTCAGTTGCCCACAGTACCTTGTACCTTGCCTTGTACGTTCCTTGATTCTGATTCTGGGAGCCGGTTGGTTTGCTTAGGCCGCGGCGTCGTGGGCGTGGTCGCGACTGGTCTCTGGTGGTTTAGTTGCGTCGTGCGAGTCGTGCCTGGTGGTGAACCTTGCACCCTCCTTGGCGGTTGTAATCGCGTTTGTGCTTGTGTGCGGAGGTGAGCGTTGAGCGGGGGACCTGCTATTGTAAGATGTAAGATAGCAACACGTAAACACTGTTAGCTAATCAAGGCACCGTTGCCGGAGTTGGCCGCTTACCCATGCGAGGAGCGATAGTGATGAGAGAGAAACTTGGAGAGAAAGACGATGAGTGTGGACATAGTGAAGACGTGGAACCTTTTATTCAATGCCTTGCCTGCCTTGCGGCATTGCGTCCGTGCTTGTATTTTTTGTTAATTTAATTAAAAAAATTAAAAAAATTAATGCCTCTTGACCATCACGGGAGGACCATGAGGCACACTGCCACCTCGAGGTGTGCGACTGCGCGCTTCAACGATTGGCTGGTTCGAGAGATCACGGACCCACATTGGCAGCGCGATGGAGCCATCATGACTTTATAGGAACTGAGGCCGTACTACACATCGCGGGAGGACCATGAGGCACACCTCGAGGTGTGCGACGGTGGGACCACGCGCTTCACGATTGGCCACTGTTGGGATTGAGCCCGGAACGTTGCCGGAACGGACAACCCCGGACAACCCGAGGCCAGACCACACAATTAGATAATCGTTGAGTTACCGTAGAATAACTGTATAATAAGCAGAATCTGCGGAGACAGGAGCATAAGCTCTACTCCTTAACTCTCACATACTCGCTACTCTCACAAACATAAGCTGCCGGCCTCACTGAATCCTAACAGGTTATGGGCCCTGGCGAACAGCCAGATGAGCAAGGGTCATCAAATATATTATTTCCCCCATGCTTGATACATCTACACTGAGCCCCTATCGCGCGAAGCAAGCGATAACTACCAAAGACCCCTCAGAGATTGGGACAGATGACATGAGCATCAAAGATCCCAGCCAGAGGGAGCCATAAAGCTCAGCGGACCACTCGACGACACAAACTGGACAGTACAGCAACAACTGACAGTTTGGCACGAGCGGCACGGCCCCTATTCCTCAGAACGTCGAACGCAGCTGGCATAGCGCGGACCCGATGACACGGGCATCCAGTAGCATGAACTTGATGACATCGGCATCTTGAGAGTCCAAGGCGCGAGAAAGCGCGAGAAAGTTCAGCCACGCGCGGGTAAACATGACCACAAAAGCACGTACCGCGATATGAAACGCACGACCGATAGTACCTTGTATAAGGACACGGCGTGCACGCGGACGACACCAGAAAGCCAGCGTGAGTTGGCAAAGCATGAGAAACACGCGGGAAAGTTTGACTCCGCGCGAGATGAACGAACCCGATATTCGTCGAACCTGGAAATGACACAGGCGTCCTGTATTAGCTCGACGACACTGGCATTCCAGCGGATGACCACTTACAGCATTGGACCCATGACGTCGCGCGCGACCGAACGCACCTTATGGAAGGGCAAGGCGTGCAAACGAACGTCGCAGGCCAATCGAGCTCCTTGATGAGCACATATACCGGCGCGAGCCAGGCGTCACTAGACGACACTGGCATCCCCATGACATCACGCACGACTGATAGCGCTTCCTGAAAAGGCACAGCGTGCAGATGACAGTCACGAGCGGATCGAACCGGAATACGAACGTGTTAGTAAGCGCGAGACAGATAGCCTATGAGCTACCGCTGCGCAGAATAGAGAAGAAACTCGGAAATAACTTACCCAGTATGCCGGCGCGAGACAGACACATCGCGTTGAGCAGTATATTCGTTATCCCGAGCGCATGCACCACGCGAATATCGTCCCTAGCGTGTGCGCGTGTATACCCCCTATTGCTCGGTGCGAGCGACGATAACGTCAGTCGCGGACGGATCCGAGAGGACGACGTACCGTGACTGGGCGTAGAGTGACGCCGCAGATACAGTAACGGCTCGATAAGTGGGATCGTCGCCGCCGGTGCCATGGACACCGAGATGAGCGATATAATCACCACGATTAGAAAATATAGACGCACCTTAAAAGAGGGTGACGTGGCCAGACAAAACCTTGCAGCAGCCAGAGGCATGAGACGGCGGAAAGTCGGCCAAATTGAGCGACGTGCTACAGAGCACGCAGTCGAGAGGATGTCCGCCGCCGCGTGATGTGCTACATCCAAAGAGATGAGCGATACCACGGTGTGTAGAGACACGATGAATGTGTTTGATGAACATAGTGCGAGACAGACGGCCATGAGCTGGCGTTGCGCTGTGAGATAATTGTTAATCGCGGACGGACCCAAGATACTAGGGTAACGTACCACGACCGAATGTCCGTCACGGTGCCACGACGCCGGAAATGCGGGCAATTTGTCGACGTAACCCAGTGACGGCTCGACGAAAGCCGCACCGGGAACGACGGCATACATGAATGTTTGACTGACTCGCCGATTTGCGCGAGCAGCTAACGATAATGGGCAAGTCCGAGCCCGACGCCGACTCGTAAGACGAGCGGCACAATACCTATCCCTGCCATATCATTAAGTCAGCCACAGCGCCAAGATGCGTATGATAAACGCACCGTAAAAGGTAGCAAGACCCATATAACGTCTTTGCCGCAAATGCCCGGGAACGAGGTAAAGAGACGGCAACGAACAAAAGAGGTCGAAAAAGTGGCGACGGCTTGAGAGTCGATGGTGCGAAAGGCAGACGATACAAAAGGAGGACGCTGCCGACGACGCCGCGCAGGCGGGATGTGGAACGCCGAATATAATGGCGCGAATCATAATTGAAGATCCTGAGGGGGAGGAGAAGGAACTCCTCACACCCCAGCGATCGCGGCTAAAGAAGAAGTGGTCGCAGACAGTAGGAAAAGTGACGCTGCCGTAGATGACGAGCAGACAGGTGAATGAACCGGAAATATCGATCACGGTCGAATGGTACGGCCGGATCGGAGCCGCGAATCGAGACTACCAATGATAAACGAAAAGGTGAGTCGTGATAAAAGAATAAAAGGCTTACCAGAGAATACAGCCAAGACATGAAGCGCCCGATTACGAGGCGTAGGCCGTAAATGAAAAGACTGAGGAGGAGGAAATACCCCTCACATCCCAGCGAATGCGGTCGAAGATACGAACACAGACGACACATGAGCATTATCACGGAGTCTGTGAGCACGAAGTGACGTACCTAACGAGCCACAGAGCCGAATGGACGCACGGGCAGTGACAGCACCGACCCGATAGCGCGCACATGACTGCTTTCCCGCGCACAGGCAAAGGCGAAGCCAGACCTGATAGCGTAGAGGAAGTAAAGTAAAGTGTGATAGCGCACGAGCGGTAGCCAAAGAGACTGACCCAATAGCATTCTCCCGCGCACGGGCAAAGGCGAAGCCAGACCCGATAGCGTAGAGGAAGAGTAACAAAGTGTCTGCGCACGGGCGGTATCAAAACCAGACCCGATAGCACAATACACAAACATGAAAGATTCCCGCGCACGGGCGGTGTCGACAATCTGACCCAATTGCGTAGAGGAACAGTACCTCCTATAAGGAGATGATAATGTACCCGAAATAGTCGGGAACTGCGAAAACGGACCAAAGAAGGCCGTAAACGCAGCAAAATAAAAGGTTATAACGTGCAAGCAGTGGCACAGCTGCGCGGAAAAAGAAACCTCCCATGAGGAGATGATAAAGAATGTGCACGGGCGGAAAAAAAAAACCTGACCATAGTAGCACAATAAGTGGTTCTCCCACGTACGGGCACGGACCCGATAGCGTTGAGGAAGAATTCCCTCAAAGGGAAGACAGTGAGATACCTGAAAATGATCAGGAGCATTGTCAGTAAATAGAAGCGGAAAAAATGGCCATAAAGACGACAAAAGGTCGTAAAGATGGACCTAAGACCGCAAAGATGAAATAGAGGACCTACCCTCCGAAACTCTCTATCCCTAGACACCCCTCCAGAGGACTTCGTGGTCGCACCCGATGTGCCGCGCGAGGGGGGAGAATCGAAAGGGGAGCGCGCAGCCCTGGGCGCAAAGGTCATAGGCAAAGGCCAATAGAGCAAAGCCGATGACAAAGACGACACCGGGCATTGCGATAGCTCAAAGAGATAACCCGTAAAACGGAGCACACTGCCATGGGCGCAAAGGTCAAAGGCAAAGCCGACGGGCAAAAGCCGATGACAAAGGCGACACCGGGCCATGCGATAGCTACCAGTGCCAACGGGGAGTAAAAGAAATAATCGGAGAGGATATCTATCAATGTCCCAATACTGCGGTGGCCACCCGGTGACCCGGTCACGTGACCTCGGTGGCACCCCTGAGCACCAATTCGAGTCGGAAATACATCTGCCTGGTGACACCAACCCTGGCATGAATACATTGTGTATTGGACTGGTTTCTTAGGGGCTCCTCCCATTTTTGGCTCTCCCACTGTGTTTGTTGGTCTCCGTTATGTAATCAATGAGATATCTTTCTTTAAGTTGGGGGAGGTGTGAGGTGTTGAAACGGGTCGCGCGGGCCTCCGCACGGTTCCAAATTTCGTACGGACGTCTATCCGGTTAGGGGACATGTCCCCCTAAATCTACTAAGCCCGCGTGCGAGTGCAGCACCCCCGGGAATGCGAGAGATGAGCCACTTGGGATCGACAGAGATCGGCCGCGCGAGTGGTCGCGCACGTCGCTGCACCTCACGAAAATTTGTGGAGGCTTCCATCTCTGTCTTCGTCGAGTAGCTTCTTATTATCTAAGGGCGCGCGCGAGTGCAGCACGCTGGAGGACATCACCAGGCTGAGCTGGTGATCCGGCGTATACTCTATATATAAAGCATGGACGTGTTTTTTGCTGACACACAAGTTGCTGACACATTTTCGGCAAAGCCCGCGTTTTTGTTTGCTCGATCATGACCGTCGTCTTTGCGGTCCCGTGAATAGGGGTGCTTCCGTCAGTGTCAATCAGTCCTCACGATGCACCACCACTTGCTCAATCTCTTCCCAGCAAACTGCTGATTGGGCACAAGTTGGTGTGTTGTTGTTCCAATAAAGAGATCCAGAAACCCTGTACAGGAATTGGAGGGTGTCAAGCACCATAACACATTGTACGAGCCTTGGCAGGGCCCACGCTGTTGTATATAGGTCCATGGTGATCGCTGAAGCCTTGGTGTAGAAGTGCTAAGGCCGCGCGCAAGTGCGGTGGGGTCGGGACAGCAGGCTACACGGAGCCTGATGGTCGGGTGGTCACAAGTAATTGAAAGTGGTCGCGCACGCTCCGGCACAGCACGAAACTTTGCATGCGTGGCCGCCAGGGTCGGGAACGCGTCGGGTTTGAGTCGCTAAGGATGCGTGCGAGTGCAGCATGCTGGGCTGGGCATCCAAGGGATGAGCTTCTCTAAGCTCAAAAGTCCGAGATCTGAAGGAGGAAGTCCTGTATTCTGATCTGAAAAGATGGTAATTACATGTGCTATATACCAAGGAAACTGGGCAAAGAAAAAAGTAACAGGGAAACAAGGGAGTGCTAAAGCACGAAGGGCAGTGCCCGGAATAACTGGGAACGCTTCAAGGCAGCCACAGCAGGGAGGAAAGCGTGGGAATGCGTCACTGAGACATGCGGCCAAGTCTTGCGCCCAGTGCAGAATAGGGATTGGCGCGGGTTTACCCGCGGAAATCACGCGGGTTTTGTATGGGTCTTGTAGGGCTTGACAGTGCGGTCCAGGGGCACTTTTTTTTGTGCAATATGGTGGAGAAATGGCTTAGCTATAGCCTCAACAAGTTTGGAGCCCATAGCACCAAAATTGATGTCACAGTGTGACAAAAAGCGACCACGGGTAAGGTAGGGGACATCAGGAACCCGCGACCTTTACATAAGCTTTTACTGTCCTCGTTGTTGTCCGATCTCCTCCCTTGCTCATCACAAAGGGCAAAATGTAAAATAGGAGAATTGAAGGGATTGATGTCAGCTTTCGGCCTCTTTTTTCTTTTTTGAAAAATAATTTCATTTGAATGAAAAAACGCATGAACAATCTTTTTTATTAAAATGCAATTACTCGATGTTTAGAGTTGATCTAAGCCAACTTGTCGAAACTGGGCGAAAAGTCATGGCCAGGCACGTGATGTAAAATGTCACGTGCATATATTAGTAATGCTTATCAAGGTGGGCTTTACCACTTGCTCTTCGTCGCTTTCCCATACTTTTTGAGTGTCCAGACTCTCCCTTTGCTTTTTAGCACTCCTATACACAACAGCCCACATGCCAGAGGCCTTTACAACACCTTTTGATGCCTCACACCCAGATACAAATTTATTCAAATTGGATAGGGCCCGCTAATTTGTAACCTGGATCAAAAAAAGAAAAAAAAAATAGAGCTAATCTGACCACCGTGGCCGCTTACATAATCAAAACGTAATTATAACCCTAGGGTTAGGGATTACTTAAGGTCGTGGGTTCCTGATGTCCCCTACCTTAGGCAAAAACCTGTGACATGATGAGGTCACGGGTTTTTTCTGACAGTGGCCGTTTTTTCCGCATCCAGTCACGTCCCCAAAAAGGAAGGTGCCAAGAAAGTCACGTTTTTCCTGTCCTTACAAAACGGGCGTCCCCGAACAGCATTCGAGCTCAGTGAACTCTACTCTTAGTAAGCGTGAATAAAACACTTTATTTTTAAAAATGCTACTTCCTTAATCGTACACTTTATCTTTAGTCATCAGACATAATCTCATATGTTTTTTTTAAGATGTTCACACCACTTAACAAGATAATAATATATTTTTATTATCTAATTAGGCTACGTCTATTTTTTTTGTCTAAGTCGTACTATGCCGCGCAAACGGGGTGCGGGCGCGGTGAACGCGAGCGCACGGAGACGCGCCGGTCCTGCTGCTCGACACGGCTTGCCCTCGTGCGCCCATTCCCGCGCGAACGGGGCGCCACGGGATGGGGCGGCTTGCCCTCGCATGCCCCCTTTCCGCGTGAACGGGGTGGCGCGGACAAGAGGGAAGCGGGGGGGCGGGGGCCGCGTGCCCTCGCGTGCCTCCATCCCGCGCGAACGAGGCGGAAAGGGGGAGGTGTCGGGGCGACGGGGAGAGGGGGCGGCATGCCCTCGCGCACCCCCCTTCCGCGCGAATGAGGAAGGGTGGTGGGTGGCGTGCCCTCGCGTGCCTTCATCCCGCGCGTACGGGGCGGGAAGGGGAGGTGTCGGGGGCGACGGGGGGAGGGGGCGGCATGCGCTTGCGCACCCCCCTTCCGCGCGAATGGGGAGGATGGGGCCGGGGTGGTATTCCCTCACGTGCCCCCTTCCCGCGCACCGGGGGGGGCGCGGCCAATGGGGAAGGGTGGCGGCATGCCCCCTTCCTGCGCGTATGGGGCGTGCGGCCAAAGGGGTGCCGGGGGGCGTCGTGCCCTCGTGCGCCCCTTCATGGGAAGGGAAGGGCCGGAGAGATAGGGAGGGCGGCGGCGGCGTGCCCTCGTACGCACCCCTACGTGGGAATGGGCGGCGCGGCCAAGGGGGAAGGGGTGGGACCGAAGGCGAAGGGGCGGCGTGCCCTCGTGCGCACCCCTTCCACGCGAATGGAGAAGGGAGGCGCCGAGGGAGAGACGTCGGCGTACCCTTGTCCCACTCCTTCCGTGCGAATGGGAAGGGAGGTGCCGGGGAGAGAGGGAGAGGTGGGCGGGCGCGGACAGGGGGCAGGGAGGACCGGTGGTGACCGCGAGAAAGGGGCAGCGGCGTGCCCCACGCGCGTCCCTTCCACACGGCACGGACATGGGGGAAAGGGAGGGGGGACGGCGTGCCCTCGTGCGCCGCCTTTCCGCCCGAACGAGGTGGCGCGGACAGAGGGTAGGGGGGGGGGCGGCATGCCCCCCTTTCTACACGCGAAGGGGCGGTCAGTGCGGGGGAGGGAAAGAGGAGGGCGGGGACTTACCCTAGTGCGCCCCCTTTCTGCGCTCGAACGGGGCGGCGGTCAATGCGGGGGAAAGGGAAGACGAGGGAGGGGGCGACTTACCCCGGCGCGATGAAGGGGAAGGGGTGGGGCTTTGGCCTGTCCTCTTGCGTCTTCTCTTCGACGCGAATGGGGCGGGCGACGGGGACGGAAGGAGGGAGGGAAGGGGAGAGGAGAGGAGAGGAGGGTGGAGAGTGGAGGGGGGGGGATGAGACGTCCTACCGTCTGCCGATTCTGTACGAATCGGGTGGCACGCACGCACAATAATGCGGGAATGGGGGGGAAAGTTGGGGTGGCGCACTCTGGCGCGCACACGGGACCC
>JAKELI010000255.1:0-66483 GCA_021525025.1 Lactarius hengduanensis | reverse complement strand
TGCGTTGGAGATCGCGCCGGTCATCGCGCTGTTGCCAGAGGAGGTTTATTCTATTGTCGTGCGTCATGCTGTCTCGGCCTTCTTTGTTGCTCTTCTCTATGCTCCAACTATTTACTGTTCCCTTTTACCTAGAATAATCGGTATTACTTACTCGTGTTCGCACCCATTTCCTTTCTCTCCTACTCGCGCCCTTGTCTCGTTCCCTCTCGCTTCCTCGCACTCTCGCTCACCGTCTCTCCCACTATACTTCCGACTTAGTATTGGAATGCGTCGTATACGGCTCCCATATATATAAGCTCGCGTCTGGGCTCATCATTTCATCGTTGTTTGCCTCTAAGTTTGAGTCCACGCCGCACCAGCCTAGAAGAAGCCACGCCATCGCCATCGCCATTGTTGCCTTCGCCATCCGAGCCGCCGACCTCGGATCCTCCTTGCTTGCCTCAGCCTACGCCCTAACCTCGCCGCCACTTTCACTATACGAGCCGCTGTCCTCGGACCCCCAGCCTGTCATCGCCTGGCCTAGCCACCCCACCGCCATCGTCCCACCGAGCCCCCGACCTCGGTCCTTCGCCTTGGTATGAGCCGCCGACCTCAGGCCCCGCACGTTCGCTCGCACCACTCTTCATTCCCTCCTTGCTTCAAACTTCCTTGTCCACACTACTTCTCCTTTCCTTGTCCCGTCCGCCTTCATTCCCTTCGCTCTCGTTGCCCACCCTTTGATAAGATTACTCCCGGTAAAACCCTTAAGTGCGCCCGGCTTGGCATCGTCGTCCCGGCCATCCCCTTCACTCTTTACTTCCTTCCTTCCTGATTCACAAGACAAGAGGAAAGTGTCGTTCGTTCGAGTTCGACGTTCTTGAAGCCAAAGGGTTGTATACAAGAAAGCTACTGCAGTTAAATACAGTAGGTCGAGCTTAATGTTGTAGAGGTTATAAAACGCCCTTAAGTACTACGAGAGGTGGAGTCATTAGAGTCGAGTTATGCGAAACTGCCAGAACGACCGAGTCATACAGGATGTCGAGTCAACAGGTTGGGTCCAAGTCATAGAAGTATTCGAGAAAGAAAATGGAAGCGTAACATCGGAAGCGTAACAGTCTGCCTAAATACCCGCGTCTTCACTCGTCGTCCGACACGACAATTCTGCTACGACCATCTGGTATGACTGAAATTTCCGTGTCTGAAGGCCCGAGGTACACCGAAGCCGCGTGCAAGATCTGCACCCATTTGCGTTCACGTAGGTCACATATCGACTGAGATATTGGCATGCGATCCGCCCCAGGGATCGATATCAAATGCATGGCCAGTGTCATCGGCGGCTTCGTCTTGAATGTTGTCCCCAGTTTTGAAGAGACTGAGGCCGCGTTCCAACTGCGTGGACAATTAGCCTTGTATGTACACATGAGTGACACGTGACAACGTACCGCAGCAGTGCAGGTGCTAGGGCACCAGCAGGGTACCCAAAATTGGTTGGTGCCTTCACTACTCGCCGGAGGTGCACAGCAAAAACCTGGAGGAGCAGGGGGGCCAACCATGAACCTTTGGATGCCTGTGGTACTCAAAATGTATCGTCACCTTGTGATATGAAGGGTATGGACGGCACACGCACCTCCGAATCAGCATATATGAATGGGAACGCGATGGGGTGTTCACGTGGATGGGGCAACAATGCACGAACAAATGTTGCAACTTCACTTGAATTGCTCAGTGTGACATCGTGCTTGATAAAGTCGCCGAGGATTGTGACGGCCTTCTTGCCGATGGTGCTTCGCCATTCGTTGAGACAGCCGATGACCTCAAAAAATCAGTCAAATTATCACGGTGGTTACCGGTTACCTAAGACTTACCACGTGCTTGATGGCAGGGTTGATGCGCACGTCTTCCGTTCTTTCCGGCAGGCATTTGTCCCACAAGGCCTGTACCGTGCCTAAAAGGTCTGCATGTTTTTGTCCCAAACGCATCTGGTAACGTCCCTGCCCAGTTAAGTACTCCACAAATGATAAGGTCCCACTGTGCAAGTTCGTGTTCATCTGTGATCCCAATATCTGAGACGTGCTGGTTGACAGGTCGGATTCGGATTCAAGTTCGGAGTGATACAATGTATAATCAACACCTTTCGGCGTTCTCTGTGACCTGTTTGTGAATGTTTGAGTCACGGTATGTTTAAAACTGGGACGAGTGGACTTACTCCACCTTGAGGTGACAAAATTCTTCGTCACTGTAGTACTTGAAGTAGGTGGGCTCCCGCAGCTTTCTGTCCACCTCCTGACGTCATGCGGAGGTATGTGACGTCTTGCTTGCCCCCTTGGAATTACTGATAAATCGCTTCTGATGGACCGACAGTACTGTAAGTGTGTGGGCACAAACGAATAAGGTAACGCACCATTTTCTCCTTTTCACACACGTTCCCTTACCTTATTCGGCTTTCTTTTTCTTTTTCTTTTTTGAATCGCTGTCGTCAGTTTCACCGGCTTCCTGGTCTTCGCCTTCGTCTTTGTTGCCTTCGACCTTGCCCTCGTCTTCATCTTCGTCTGAGTCTGAGTCCGGGTTCGAGTCCGGGTCCGAGTCCGTCACGTAATAGGACTCGGTGTCGATGGAGTGAAAGCGGAAGTCATCGTCAATGCCCTTCAAGTTGCTCTCAGCCGCATCGACTTGGAGGTCTGCTTTTCTCTCAACCTTCTCCTTGTCCATGACAGGAGTACAATTTTTCTGTTTGCTGTCGAGTACAACTCTCGCCGGGTCAGTATTCGTTGTGCGTTTTGGACGGGGTTCTTTCTCTGCCGTGATTAAGGAGTTGTGATGGTGCGACGCACTAAGTCGTTCGGTGCGTTCCTTTTCTTATGGTTCGTGAATTGAATGACTGATTTCCAACATTCATTCACACCTCAAACGCCGTGACTTCTACTCCGGCGCATTGCCAATCCCTGCCTTCATCATCTGGTCCGTCCCTGCGTCTACATAGGAAGGAACCACTGACGTCCGCAGCGTACCATACACTAGGGGTTCCAACGCCATGCCACACCATGTTTCACCACGTTATATGCCTCCCACACAGGCTCACCATCTAAGAGGGACTGCAATAACATGCGCGGGCCCGAGGTGAGCGACTTGATGTGGTTTAGTGTATTCACCGATTGCAGTGGGCGCATCAATTCAGTATCTCAAACGCCGTGAATTTATGTGCCGCTACTTGTAACGCCGCCACTGGCGTTGGTCCGACTTGGACTTCGTAAGGGCGTTAACGACTTAGCGGATTTACTCTTCGAGTCACGTGACACGGATACACGGCCTCTGGGTGCACGTGATCGTGAGAAGCACTGGGGCGGGGTCCACCAGGCGTAGTTGACGTCCGACTTGCTCGAGTAGAGACAAGCGGTTAAAGGAGAGAGATGCACACGAGGAGGTAAGAGCGGGAACGTGATGGCAATTGAAGAAGACCAAGATGGGGATCCTTGGTCTTCGATGCGTACTACTTATACATATACGAGGCAGCTTTAAAGCTCCTCCTGAATCGAGACGACTAGTAGCGTAAGTAGCTCGAACCCTACTACAGCTACTACTAGGAATGAGTCATAGCACCACAACAAACATGTGATACTACGACGACTGACTGATACGAGTCCATGACTGATTACGACTTACTAAGGGAGTCACCGTATAGTAAGCGTCAAGCGAGTCCGTGACATCACCCCTTTTCAGCCGCGACGACCGCGTCGCCGAGTGGGTCCGATGCCTCCCATCCACCCTCCTGTGTCTCCGTGATCCGATCCCACGCGTTCGCCATCTCCAACCTGAACTTGCTGCGACTGACCTCCCCTGAACCCCACCGAGCGCTGGGACAAGGCGTGGAGCCGCTGCTCCATCCTCTCAGCCTCGCGCGCGTATGTAGGCGCGGTAGCGGTGCAGCTCGGCCTTCAGACTTACGTCCTTCAGCTCGTTGACGGCGCGATCCACTCGGGCTGGTTACTGTGTCCGCCGACGAAGGCGTACATGTCCTCGACGAGGTAGTGGGGCTTACCGGCTTCGCGCACCTGCGGCTCAGCGTACAGCGGCTTGGAGTACACCTTGTCGCTGTCGTCCATCAAGGCGAGGACGAGGGGGTCGGGATTCATGACGACCTGTACGTAGGTCGCCTGCGTGGTGCTGCCGGCGGCGTCGGTGATGGGGTAGTGGACAAAGTCCTCCCCGCGATTATGTTTGTATCCGTAAGGTGCGTGGGCGAGCTGCCGCCGAGGTAGCGCAGGCGGGCGGCGGGTACGGCGCGGCGCTCGTGTCGATGGTGACGTCGCCGCGGTACAGCGGGCGTCCGGTGGTGTCGCACGCGTAGGGCGTTTCGAGGAATGTTGTCAGAGTCGGTGGCGGTTATGACGTAAGGGTGCTCAGCTGGGTAGTAGTCCTCAGGACTCCCTCGACTTGCTCGTACACTGCTCTCTCAGCATCTCGGTGAACCACCGGCGTCGCCACAGGATCCTCGTTCTCCTTATCGCTGCTGCTCGCAACTGAGATTGCTCCCAGTGACGCGCCTCGGGCCTCCAGTCGCGCTCTCTCTCATCCTCTCCATCGCTTCGTCGCCGGCGTCTTCTTCCCCTTTGATCCGGTACTCGACTCGTACTGGGAGAGGTCGAAATGGGGGGCTTTCACCGTCTTGGAGAGCTGCACGAAGCCGACGAACTTCGGCTTCCGTGTAGGGCGCGGCGTTGAGACGCTGCCCGGTGGTGTCGTCGAGGAGCCAGTAGGTCGAAGGTTCCTCGGGGTTGTCGACGTCGTCGATGCACTGGACGTTGGACAGTGCGTGCGGAGCTCTTCGTTGGTGAGATTGCCGAGCCCGAGGGCAGGCAGTGAAGTGGAGGAAGTGGAGGCAGAGGGAAAAGACATTTCTGAGTGAGTGAGGAATCCAGTGTGAGGAGATGGGAGTGGTAAGACGCTGCTGCTGGTGGGTTTTTAACTGCTTTCCTCCCTCT
The DNA here is from genome assembly GCA_021525025.1 of Lactarius hengduanensis. Lineage (NCBI taxonomy): Eukaryota > Fungi > Basidiomycota > Agaricomycetes > Russulales > Russulaceae > Lactarius > Lactarius hengduanensis. The sequence continues at coordinate 61,525 of JAKELI010000255.1, read as the reverse complement.
GTTTCAAAGTCCGCTATCGCGTCATCGGCGAATATGTCAGCGCTGTTGACCCACTGATTCTCCGAGTCGGGATATCCCTTCCATTTCACGAGGTACTGGAGTTTCTTGGTCCGGCCGAAATGCCGTGAGTCTAGAACGCTCTCGACCTCGTATTCCTCTCGCCATCAACTAGATCCGGTGGCGGGCGTTGGAAGTTTGCTCCGTGCATGGGCGTCTCGCGATAAGGTGTGAGTAAATCGGTGTGGAACACGGGGTGAATACTCCACTGCGTGGGAAGTTCCAGTCGGTAATTGACAGGCGATAGTACCTGGATGATTTTGAAAGGTCCATGCCGTCTTGCCGCTAGTTTGCGGTTGGTTGTTGGTTCGGAGGTGTCTTCCTTCCAGCCACACTTGGTCGCCTTCCCGATACTTCGGCGTATCTCGGTGTTTGATCCATAACGCCTGGGCTTTCCGGATCAACTTGGGCGTTACTCCGTGCTTCGCGGAATTGTTGGAGTCGTGTGAATACCTGTGGGATGGGCGTCGGCTTATCGATCCAATCAGCGCGCGGGTCGTATCCCATCATGAGCGCGAAAGGGGACTTCCTTGTTGCCTCGTGGGGCCAACTGTTATGCGCGAATTCCGCCATGGGAAGGAAATGCGCCCAGTTATCTTGACGCTCGTTCGCCCAGAATCGAAGATACTGTTCTAGCCATTGATTGGTTCTTTCCGATTGTCCGTCGGTGCGTGGGTGATACGCCGTGGATATGTTCTGGTAGATTCCCAAGATTCGGCATAGTTCCCGGGTGAACTTGGACGCGAACCTCGGGTCTCGGTCACTGATGATTTTGGCCGGTAGTCCGAATCTTCGAAACACGTGAGTGACGTACAGGGCTGCAGTTCCTTCCGCCGTGATCTCCTCTATGCAGGGGATGAAGATCGACGCCTTCGTGCAGTCGTGATCCGTGATGGTGAGGATCGAATCGAACCCTTGAGACGTTGGAAGTTTGGTGATGAAGTCCAATGCTATGGTTCGAAGGGTTGAGCATCCGGTGTCGGCGTAATAGGTACAAGGGGCGCCTTGGTGGTCGATTGTTGACTTTGTGGCGTTGACACTCTGCGCATCCTTTGACGTATTCGGTCACGTGACCCAACATCTGCGGCCACCAGTAGTGTCGCTCGATGATTCGTGCAGTGCGTTTGACCGGGTGTCCGTATGTAGGAGGGTCGTGGTGATTCCGGATTATGGTGCGGATACCTCTGTTCCTCCTGTGATGACGCGCGCTCCCTGTCGATACCATACCCCGTCGACCTGCTTTAACTTGTGAGGGTCCGTCCATCGGCGTATCTGAGTTTCATCTTGCTGGTGATTCTCCGCCGTTTGAGTGACTGCTTGTCGCGCGAAGACGTTGGCTGGGAGGACTGTGACTCCCTCGTTGTCTTGCTCTCCTTTGTCGTAGTCAGGGCGTCTGGAGAGTGCGTCTGCTCTTCCGTTGTTCGTGCCTTTGATGTGATGGATCTCAAAGTCATATTCCATTAGCTCGAGTACTTCCCTTGCTACGCGGCGACTAATCTTTTGGGGTGATTTCCAGTGTGTCAGATTCAAGTGGTCGGAGAAGATCTTGATTTTGTGAGGGGATCCCGCAAGGTAGGGGCGCCAGTGTCGCAACGCTTTCACGATGGCTAGCAACTCTAAGTCGTAGATGTCGTAGTTGCGTTCCGCTTCATTAAGCGTGGCCGTAGTAGTAGCCGATGGGGTGTCGCTTCCCATCTTTCTTCTTCTGAAGCAGTACTGCTCCTACCGCGTATCCTGATGCATCTACCTCGAGTTCGAATTGGTCGGTGAGCGTAGGGTGTGCCAGGACAGGTTCCGACGTTACGAGATCCTTGAGTTTCTGGAAGGCGTTGTCTTCCTCCTTGCCCCAGGTCCAATCCGCGTCCTTTCGCGTGAGCCGGTTCAGTGCTCGAGCTGTGTCGCAAAGCCGCGTATGAAGAGGCGGTAAAAATTGCAGAAGCCTAGGAAGGAGCGGACGTCGCGTACCTTCGTGGGGCGGGGCCAGTCACGTATGCCCGAGTTTTACCGGGTCCATGCGAGTCACCCCCTTTTCAAGGATGACCCCCAGGTAATCCATACGCGGTCTGTGGAAAAGGCACTTTTCCGGTTTGAAGTACAGGTCGTGGTCCAGGGCGACTTGAAGGATGTCGCTGACCGCGTCGATGTGCGCCTGCACCCGCGTTCTCGTGGGTGGCGATGCCGATGTCGTCCATGTAAACTCGTATAATCGTACCCTTTAGCTCGTGTTTGGCGATGATCGGTGCGCAGATTTCGTTCATCATGGCTTGGAAGGTTGCTGGGAGAGTTCGTTAGTCCGAAGTACATTACGAGCGGCTCGTAGAGTCCGTATCGTGTTTTGAACGCAGCTTTGGGTTCGTCTCCTTCCTTTACTCGGATGTTGTTATAACCCCATCTTACGTCGAGTTTGGTGTAGATGTGTCCGTTACCAAGGTCATTGATGAGCTCTGCCATGAGGGGCAGCGGGTATTGATTGCGGATCGTACATGCGTTGATCTTCGGTAGTCTTGAACTGGGCGGAGTTTTCCATCTTTCTTTTTGATGAAGAAGAAGGACGAGGCGTAGGGCGACTTGAGGGTCGAATGTACCCCATCTTGAGCTGTTCGTCAAGCCATACCTTGAGTTGACCGTCCTCTTCCTGAGTCATGGGGTATATTTGCAGTCGATGCTGCCGGCGTGCCCGGTTTAAACTCGATAGCGTGATCCCAGGGTCTTGCAGGTGGAAAGCGATGTGACGCTTCCTCATTGAATATTTTGGCAAAGCGTTGGTACGGTGCCGGTATCTCCGCCGCGGTAGTGTGTTGGTTAGCCGCTATGGCGAGTTCGGGCTGTGGTACGTATCTGACAGGCCTGCTCTAGTTCGTATTCCACATCTTCTTTTTTCTTCTTCGGTGAGGGCGGTGGCCAATATCGTTTGTTGTTCTATGGGGTTAATAGACGGATGACGATGGGCAACGCGTCTTCATGTATTGTGGCGTGTCGCCAGCTGATGGTGGGTTCATAGGCGGCGAGCCAGGGGTAACCGAAGACGAGGTCTTCGTCTCCGATGTCTGTGACGAGGAATCTCATGACTCTGTTGATTCCTTTGGTTGTTACGTCCAGATCAATGAAGTGCGTGGGACCCAGCTTTATTCTCCGTGTTGTCTATGTTCCATATCTTTTTGGACGATCGAGTGGTTGTAGTCCTAAGCCCATTCGTTTAGCGAACGCGGGTCTTATAAAGTTGTCGGTGGCTCCCGAATCGACGAGCCCTTTTATGTCGGCCATTGAGTAATTTGTGCGAATCGAGACTGGAATTCGAAGCGAACGGAAGCGAGTCATGATTACAGAATTACAATTAATTGCCCTCACCCAGGCCGATGGGTTTAGCGTCCTGAAAACCCTCCTGGTCCCACAAGTCCTTGAAGATCAGGTCTTTACTTTCTGTGGCTCCTCTTACTCCTCGCAGCCAACTCTGCGCCGCGTCTTGGGGGTTGGGGTGTTTGCTGCTCGTGCAGTCGGACCTTCTTGACTGTAATAGTCGTTTCCACTGCTCGACTTTGGCTGTTGGGCGGCTGCCATTGCTGCCTCGTTTCCTGGGCCTTGTGCAGTCGGTGAGAAGTGGCTGGGTTGTTACAGTTGTAGCAGATAACTTCCCTCATGTCGCGTCTTGACCGCTCCTCGTCCTTGGCCCCCTCCTCTCGGTTGAAACTGGGGTCGGTTTTGCGATCGTTGACCGATGACGTCCTCTGCTCCGCAGCCTCGCGCGAGAGCGGTCCGCCGAGGTGTCCATGGCGTTTGGATCGTAGTCGCGGTGGCGGGTTGCGTGGGGGGTTCCAGGGCGCACCGTAGTTTCGTGGCGCGTTGGGGCGAGGTGCAGGTTGTGCGGGATGTCGAGGTCATGTTTAACCTGGCGCGCAGATGGATGTACTGCTTTTGTCTTTTCAGCGTGGCGTCCTTCCATTCGTTGAAGGTAGTGGGGTCGTCCATTTCGTAGACTTTGGTGAACAGTTTCCCCGGCAGCCCAGCCGTGAATCGATCAATTGTTTGTCGATCGTTTTAGGCGATAGTCAGCCTTCCGTGCTTGTTCGAAGTTGGTGACGTACGTGTCAATCGTCGCCGACCATCTTGAGACCTTTGGCCAAGGCGCTTGTGCTTGTTCTGTTCCAATACGTTGGAGATCTGTCTGCGAATCCGGCGGCTAGGGTGTCCCATAGATATTCGTCATATCGGTCTCTCCCGTTTCGTACCTCGGTGTTGAGCCATGTGAGGAAGCTGAGGGTCCAGTTGCTGACCATGGTCCTTTGACGTAACCGAGGAACATGAGGCATCTGCGGTATACGTTTCGCAGGACAGGGGCATCTCCGTTGAGTGCCCAATATAGGTGCCATTGAGTGAGGAAGGCTTCGTAGTCAGCTCTGTCCCCTGTGAATACGGTGGGCTTCTCGCCTGTGAGTTTGTCCTCTCCGGGTCCTGCTGGTCCTCCTCCAGGCGGTCCTCCTCCGGGTGGTCCCCTCCGGGGGTTCCTCCTGTGGCCCTCCTCCTCTCGGTGGTCCTCCTCCGAAGTCTGGGGCCTCGTCTAGGTTATTGGTGGGGGGCTTCCTCGCCCTGGCGGTGGGTCCGGTTGATCGGGTCCTACCGCTCGAAATATCGGCAGCCTCGTCAGCGTCCATTCGATGTCCTGTGGCTGGGTGTGGGTTGGAGGCTGCATTAGCTTCCTCTCTTATGCGTCGTACTTCCTCTTCTACGCGCACGTCTTCTTGCGTCATGGTGGCCATCGCGACTATGGCAGGGGAGCGTATGTGGATGATTTCCGGTTCGGTTATGTGGAGTGACTCAGCTGTTTGGGCTATGGCCGCTAACTCCTCTTCTTCTTCCTCCTTCCGATTGTTCGTCCTCTCCGCTGGTTTCTGAGGTGCAGGAGTCCGTGGTTCCGATGTACTCGGTTCCTCCTCTGGTGTCCGTCGATGCGTCCCCACTGCTCTCGGTTGGGTAGTCCTCTTGCGTCGATGTCGCAGTTGAAGTTTCTTCCTGGGTCGTACCGCGTCCCACCTGCTGTCGATCGGGTTCCACGTAATTTCCACCCAAACACGTTTTCGAAATTGAACTCAACTGGTCGGTATCGGGTAGGTCCCGACGCGAAATCGACAAGTATCCGGTGTCTCCTCGGATTCTCTCCACCTTGCTGCTCCTAAGAATTGTACTGGTACGTTGCGATCTCCTCGCTATCAGAGGAGTAGGTTCTGAAGTTTGTCCAACGGTCTCGAGTCGTGAACGCCACGGTGAAGGGATCTTGGTCTTAATGTAACGCCGCCACTGGCGTTGGTCCGACTTGGACTTCGTAAGGGCGTTAACGACTTAGCGGATTTACTCTTCGAGTCACGTGACACGGATACACGGCCTCTGGGTGCACGTGATCGTGAGAAGCACTGGGCGTCCACCAGGCGTAGTTGACGTCCGAAGTGCCTCGAGTAGAGACAAGCGGTAAAGGGAGAGATGCACACGAGATTAAGAGCGGGAACGTGATGGCAATTGAAGAAGACCAAGATGGGGATCCTTGGTCTCGATGCGTACTACTTATACATATACGAGCAGCTTTAAAGCTCCTCCTGAATCGAGACGACTAGTACGTAAGTAGCTCGAACCTACTACAGCTACTACTAGGAATGAGTCATAGCACCACGAAAACAAATGTGATACTACGACGACTGACTGATACAGTCCATGACTGATTACGACTTACTACATCTGTAAAGTGGGACCTGTCAAAAGCTGTCACCGACCGCGTCCTGACCGTCGGTGACAGCTTTGACAGGTCCCACTTTACAGATGTAGGGAGTCACCACCGTATAGTAAGCGTCCACAGGCGAGTCCGTGACACTACTCCACACTTGGGCGGTGTGTGTCAATGCAGCCTACAGTAATATGATCTAGTGCGTTTCTGCTCTTTTTGAGGAGTGGCATCGACGGTCTGCCTGACTCTGCCAGTGTGCTGATTGACTAGTAGTTCCATGTCGGACTCGAACGCATTGCCAGTGCCCAGCATGGCGCTGTATCTGGATCAACTGAAGTCTGGCTCCACTGTACTTCACTGCATTCTCATCACTGGCAGACATTCACCTCCCAACGTGGGCGAACAACCCACACCAACAGCGGGCATGCTGCCCTTTCTCCACCGGCGCTTAATATCATTTGCATTCCAATTCCCCAAGCGCTGGGCCCCGTTTGCCCTGTTTGCTTGTATATTTCTCAAGACGTTTCTCCGGACCTGGTCACATCTGTCACGGTCACCAGCCACATGCGAAGTAACCGTGCGGTGTCAGGTCTATGGGCAATCCTGTCAGTTCACCCCATGTCGCGTCCTGAAGTCTGAGGGCCTCCCGTCTCATGGTCGTTCCTTCGGGAACTGCGTACAATTACGATTTCTCTTGTCCTGCCACACATTTTGATCATTCGGCCTTGTTCCATTTCTTCCACACTTTCTTTTGAGCTCTTTCGTGTCCGTTCTGTTACCTTCGTCGCAGCACGTTTTCCGGTAAGCAACATCTTTGTCTGTCTAGGATCGGACGTCGTTCTGCCTTTACACTCTCAACCAACGTCCTCAACGTCTATCGCCGCTACCGCCACCCCCTTCTCGGGTCTTTCGGTCTCTCGTCTCCTTTCCGGCCTCTTCGGAAAGAAGGAAATACGTGCGTTCTCCTACTCTCCGTGCCATGTCATTCCACTTTTTCGATCCAAACTTCTTGTTCGGACATCCTCACGCCACATCTACCCTTCTTTCTTTCATGAATCCCATTTAATAAAGGTCGGTCTTGATGCCGTGAGCAAAACCACCATTCTCTACAAACTTAAGCTCGGTGAAATTGTCACCACCACCCCTACAATTGGTATGTGTATGTCCGATATCCGGCCGTTTCAATGGTGACATTATGTTATATCAAGGTTTCAATGTCGAGACCGTAGAATATAAGAACATAAACTTGTACTTGCTAAAGTTTTTTAAGTATACGTTATAGACATAGACTTCCAGAACATCCAGGGAATTATCTTTGTTGTAGATTCGAACGATCGGGAGCGTGTCTCTGAGGCAAGAGAGGGGTTACAAAGGATGCTCAACGAAGACGAACTCCGTGATGTGCTTCTCCTTATCTTTGCGAACAAGCAGGACTTGCCCAACGCAATGAAACCCTTGGAGATCACAGACAAGCTCTTTAGGGTCCATTCAGGTGCGTATTTACTCTCATTCGATCGTGGAGCGTCCAGGGCTGACGACGGTCTTGCGCACCTAGGCTGCATGTGCCACGAGTGGCGACGGTCTCTATGAGGGTTTGGAGCGGCTGAGCGCTAACATCAAGCGACGGGTGTAAGTGGGGATTTACTAATTAGGGAGCAGGTCGTAGCAGGCTCCCGAGTCCCACATTCTTAGATCCGACGATTGAGTCATACTGCAGACAGCTTTGTTCGTTAGTGGTGCCACCTGATGAACGTGCAGGTGCGAGGTTCTCCATGATCCTCTTCCCAACACCAAATGGTCTTTCCTCCAAGCTCGCTAGGTCACCCACAGTTTTCGTCCAGCGGAAAGCCCTCCGTTGACTCGCATGCTTCCATCCCCACTCTCAGACCTCCACTTTGTACTACATGTACCGATAATTACACAATAGGTAGAATTATTATGTCTCGAAAATCATGCAAATTGTCCTTTTATTTTTGTTTGCTTGCCACTTTTGGCTGTCGCTCTTCGACACGTAACGCGTAATGCCTTATGGGGACTGCATCAATATCCCACGCCTTCTGACTCTGCATTACGGCGATGAACTTGGCGACTGAGTATTCACCGTACATCATTGCGGTCAATGCCCACCACGGACTGTATCCCCCCCATGCATTAGTAGCAGCTCATTACTTTTATCCTCCCTTTGATCCTGCTATCTCTTTTCACTCCTATTTCCCCCCGGACAGCCCACTCCAGGGTCAACATCAACACAGCCTGGTTCCCGTTCCTTCCGGCTGCTACTATGCCCAACCCCCAATCCCGCTGATTCTTCCATCTTCTAGCTCTTCCGAGCTCAGTCATGCTCTCATGGAGACCCCTTCACTGGTGTCTCGACCCATCAACCACGGCTCTATTGCCCTTCCTAGCCTTCCAATGTCGTCCACATCCGCTCCTAAACACGAGCAATCCGAGACCCTGGTTGGATTAAACCTCGTCGAAACCGAATACGCCTCAGGCGTTAACGGACAACCCTTTTTGCCAATGCCATCGCTCAGCACCCTCCTACTCTCCAGCGAGTTGGCGTCACATCCCAAGGAGGAGAGCCAGGAGCATACCCACGTTTTACCCACTCCAGCGGGGACACATGGCCACATGCATCGTCGACCACACGTGAACGATTCGTTCCGCCTGCAAGACCCCGTCATGTACCTGGGACATACTTCTCCGCCCCCATCTAAGGCTTGTTCGCCGCCTCACGTCCTGTATCATTCATGCTTACCTCGTGAATAGCGACACCCTCCTCCACCCTCCCTCGCGATACCGGGGCAGCTTATTTATTCACCGGGCGCTCTTAACCCCACGCCGCTTTCCTTGTCGTTCTCGTTGTCCGATATCGGGACGCCAACATCAAGCATACACATCGACACGAACGCGGCAAGCTCGTCGCAGGTACTACCGTTGGCATCGGCGCCGAACCCCAAGGCCGGGCAAGGCGTGTTGATGTTGCCGTCGACAAAACGGAGTCGACGGAGAAAAATTGGGACGGCCTGCTTGTTCTGCCATGAGCGGAAGATCGCATGCGGAGTGCCGCCCGAGGAAAGCGCTGACCCGACGTGCAAGTGAGCGGTACACTCGGTTTCTGATCGGCGAATTCGATCGCTAACCCTGATTGCAGCCAGTGTGCACGGCGCTCACGCAAGTGTGAATACCCCACAAAGTCGCGTCGTGGGCTCCATAGACGTCGCGATAATGGGGGCAGCCACCACAAGGAATCCGAATCCGCAGATTACGTCCCTAATGCATAGTTGTTCGCGACCATCCTTCATGTTTCTTTCCTTCTTTCCGAGTCCTTTCTTTCCTTCTCCTCTGTTATCTTTTCCCATGCATGCACACGCACACATTTACCCACACTCAACAAATGAATGCTCGCATCTCTTGTCTCACGCTCTGGATTCCCTGTTTACTCGCTCACATTAATTTGCACATCGTATGTTTAGTATATATATTGATGGGTCATCAACAAAGGGTTCATTCGAAGCCGGCAGCATCGACTCTTTGGCGTAAGCTCGCTCCCGAATGGAAAGATCGTGCATCTTGTCCATATGATCATCTACTTCACGACCTTCCTCTTCCCGAGTGGTCCTTGAAGCGAACAGTCTCAGTCTCAATCTTGGTCTGTTGTGTTAACAGTCGGCCTCCGAGCCCTCTCAACGCTTGACTAGTACAAATCTCTCTATTAGTAACTGAGTACATATTAGAACGCGATCTCATGTGTATGGTGATCAATGTACTTATTCACATAGTATGCCTTGAACACATCAAGCGAATATGAAAAGTGAAAGTCTAATGGTAATTGATCATTGCCAAAGGCAGGGATCAGATGGGCGCCCCGTAAAATTGAATCCAGATGTATCACTGTCCTGTCTCGTGTGCCGCGTGTTATATCAGGGCATACTACCCACATCCCTGTCACCGGGTCGCGATTCATCCTCGTAAACCATTCAACAAGAGCACAGGGATAGAGCAGGTCGTCGTAGATCAAGGAGAAAAGTTGTTGAACCCGTACCACATTCATCCCCAACATGCCAGGCTTGGTGTCATCTTCAATAACAAATGCGCAGTCACGTCGTGGCTCGCGCCGTCTCCACGAAGGTGTCGAACGGATGCGCTCACGTCGCATACCGTGTGCGCCACTGATGTCACTCAGGGCAAAGAACGTGGCTACCGCCGAATGAAATACCGAAATTTTGCACGTCGAGATAACGATAGCATCAGGGCTTATACCTAATTGCCCGCCTATACATTCCTGGGTCAAATAAGGCAAGTTAGGTTCACCAACACAGAGAGAGAGACCCTCGATATCGTCTGGATAATTGGGCGCTTCCTGGAATCAAATAGCGGTTGCATGTCCAAAGAGATAAACATACCACGAGTCCGGGCCAGGGAAACATGCCCAAGGACATTCTCCTCCATGGGGCCAACGTCATCGTCCTCGCCATCGTCCTCCCCGCCATCGTCCTCCCCGCCATCATCCTCCCCACCATCGTCCTCCTCAGTAGACGTATGCTGGGGATGGGGGGCTTGTGAGACGCCAAGGTGCAACCCTAGTAACAAATCGCGTGAAAAGAAGTCGCTGCGCATCGCAGCAAGCTTGTCAAGCCGTTGATTAATGAGTAACATTTGTCCTAGGGCTTGATACCTATTTGATCGGCGCCATGGTTTCTTGACAGCGGTAATGTGGCGGGATTCAGTGATGGACGAACATAGTCCACCAGGGGCACCAAAATCTTCGATTTGTCGGCGGTAATGGAATATAGAATGCTGTCTGGGGAGCGACGTGAAACCTGTCGGCCGGACACCGGAAGTCCGAAACACTTCTCGCAGCTCCTTGAAGTTATCCAACGTGTGCTGGAGAGTGTCCAGAACAGTAGAGTCAATGTCTTGGCGTCGAGAAATGTAGCAGGCCTCCAAAAATGCACTGAGGCACTTGACAATATCATCGGGTACATACCCAACAATTGCAGGGAGATAGACTTTCATGAGGGCCTTAGAGTCGTCTCCTGTCCACTGCTTGAAGCGGCGACCATGTGGAAATCTGCGAAGACCGGGAAAAGCGGGTACTGCGGCAATCCTTTGTGACAATTAGATTCAACACGGAAACAATGTAGTTCAGTAGTAATGAGTGACACACCGTCGATCGATGTCATCTAGAATGACACCTGCTCGAGTTTCACCGTGCTGGATCACGAGAAAATCGCACACCCAGTCCACCAAATTGTCCTTGAATGTGCCCTTAATAACCTGATGCAGCAGATCTGGTGATATCATTTGATATATATTAGCACGCGGGAAGTTGGATGTGAACGGCTGCGGATGCATCAATAGGGAGTCAGGCGGCCCTACGTGAGTGCTTGCACACATCGCATCATGTAGAAAACCTACGACAATATCGTCATCAATTCCGTGCTCATCCCACAGGGTTCTGGAATCGAGGATATCTCTGAGAGTCTCCGTGTAATTCGGTGTGCGAGGGACAGCGTAAACATCTAAATTAGTTGAAAGCGCTGTACATCTGAGAGCGAGTGTAAGCCCTAGTATTGCCGCAACAGACAAAATGTACACACTTAGCGCACCAACCCTGAATAAGACCCGTGAGCATCATTTGCTCGGGGTAATCGGCAATGAAAGCAATGAGGTCAAAAATCACACGTCTGAAATGTCCATCTGGACACCTTCGGACAACGGGTGTAGTCATCCATGGTCGGAGTGGGGAGAGAACTTCTGCAAGGGATGCGTGATACAACTGGCGTTTGAAAACTCGAAAACGCGGGCTGTCGTCACCACGGTCACCTGAATGTATAAACAACTTGAGCACGCAAGACACTGGAAGCCCGGAGAAATCACATACGCTTTGGGATGGCAAGAAATGCTATGGGTATGACGGCATTCCGATGAGCACGCCGGACTGTATTGTGAGGGTTACCGAGTGATAGGTAAACCGGGTGATACTCGACATTTCCGGTCGCCACAGATACTGTGGTCTTGTCACTCCCGAGGATGAGAGGGCAGTACATGGCCCCCTCAGTACTTGAGTTGGATACAAAGATCTCGTTCTGAACCACGCCGCGTGCATGAATATACGTTGCAGAATGTGGATTGATCCTGCTCACACTGTTCCTCCAAGCAACGTTTCCTGACATTACGTTGTTCCATCGGCGCACTCCCTTTGCATCAAGGTCGACATAAGGGCGCAGATCAAATTGCCCTTCAAAGTCGGGGTTATCTAGCATCGCCGAGACAACGGCATCTGGGTTGCGATACCAGACCTCATAGGTCGTCCGCATCCAGGACGCCGGAGCACTCTCCGAGTCGGCAATATCTTCTGAGGGTATTGTCATCAGGCATTCCCAGGGGATATCTCCAAGAGCGGACGAGTCAATGATGGCGTGCATCTCTTCGTGATTCTTGAACGGCGCAGAGGCGTCAAACTCAGACATAGACTGAGCCCACAGATTGAGAATGGCATCTATATTGGGAGCAGAAAGCTCAGCACGGCGATAAACAAGGTCTGCTAATTCGAACTGGACCCGGTCGGCGAAGGGTTCCCAGTCACCCCCGTTCAGTGCCCTTTCCCGGGGGTGTGGTGGCACACCTGGTGGCAAGAAGTTTCCTTCTTGGTCGCATGGGAGGGCTGCTCGTATTATGGTCAGTGCGTGAACTCATGCCCAAATATCTAGGGCGTACGTGCCAGTCAAATGAGAGTGCTCTATCCTCTGGCCAACTGGCGCCCTGCCTGTGTCACGGGCATGGTCTGGGCTATCTTGTCTAGGACGCCTATTGGAGGTGACATGCACTGTACTGAGATGGCATTTACGCCCACGGCGACTCTTGAACGTTGATTTACAACTACGGTGGGTACACGGGAACCTGTGCATGGATAGTAGTAACTCACGTGATGAAAAGCCAACCCAACACACGTTGAGTTCATATATAAGAAAACGCCACTGATCGAGCTGTGCCAATTGGTGTTGCTTAGGCTCTAGCCTGAACTTGCCGTGCATCATCCCGCGTTTGTCGCCCCGACATGTGACTGGGCCTCCGACCGTTTGTATGGGATGCGTACAGTACCTACAGACTGGCTGGTTATAGCCGGTAAGGTGTAATAATAAGTAATAATAAAAGTTCGTGGGCAGCTGAGCCCGCGTCCCACTAATCAGTTGCGCCTATTTGTTGGCAATAAAATAATTGACATGCTAGAATTTCGTCATGCTGCTCCAAGCTCCCAAGTGTTGCTCCCATCAGTTGTCTATTCCCACCGCTCGCTTCGTTTTTCAATATCCTTTCCTTATCTTCAGCCCCGCGCCCCAGCCGTTAACCCGGTCGTCTTTGACTGACATTTTGGAGAAATCATGGGACGTAGAAAGACAGAAGAGGATATTTGGGGTCAGGGAGTAGCTTGTGCCGCAATTTGTTGCATAACGTAATCACATTTGCGCCGAGTTTAAGTTACTGTATCGCTATGATACTAATATTGTCTTCAGCTGCGATACGATAAGTGAGCGAGTCCGACGATACCGCTGAGCGATAGGGTGTGATGCCATGGTTTCGGACACAGTCTTGCAGTTTCTTCCCATCAGCAGACACGACATAGATAAATGGTTTCGGATTGATAAATTAAAGTACTCTTAATGCACACGTTCACGCACCATGTTCTGTTCTATCTACATTTGGGACTTCGTACTGACCTTTTGACAACGGGTCATGCCAGTGTCACATATGGCAGTGCTCTCCATACTGTCGACATTACAACCCGCCAAGACATCATCATGGTTATACGGCAGAGACAAGAAAAGAGGCAAGGGGCGGCCAAGCCTAGCAAACCTTGAACGGGCCGGGGCCAATACATAACATAGTTAGGGCATTCTATAATTTCTCATCGCCGCCCTCGAGTTCGTCGTTCGAGAGAGGACGCGTGTCCAACGCCACGTACTCTCCCTTCGCATCCTCCTTCACAGATCCAGACCCCCGTGTTTTCACGAAAGAGTACGCGCAAACTAATTTGAGAATGAAGCGCTTGATTTATATGTACGAACAAAGTTTGTGCATTGCTTCGCACGTCGGTAAAACGAAAATCAAATCATGCGACCGTTGCGCCGGCGAAGTGAAGGAGCGAGTTGGTGGAGATGTCAGAGATAAGGTCGACAAGGCGTGACGCAGTGACGACTCCGAGTCAGCGCTCAGCGACCGAAACGAGTGCCAGTGGAAAGGGCTAAGCAGCCCTTGCAACGGAGAGGTGTACGGATACGGATATGAACGGATTCCCATCAGTCAGTGAAACACGGTGGTTTGAGCTAGGGGCAAGAATGTAAGCAAGAATGTAAAGACAGCGCAATACTGTATCCTGTTTTCGACATTTCATGTCGATCACTGCAGTGGCAAACAGTAGCCTAGTACTGTCTGGGGGTATCCCTTGTCAGTCCGAAACACGGCGATTTGAGCTAGGGGCCAGAATGTAAAGACGGCGTACACAAGTCACTGAGGAGTCGGCCTAGTAACCCATAAGTGTCAAATTCAATTGAAATTCATGGCCGAATACAGGTGGAGGAGACGGAGTGCCTCGTTAGTGTCTAGCGTAAATAAGACAAGAAAACAGACGTGAGGAAGACACCCCTCAGTGTGCCTCCTATTGCTATATCCTCTCCGAGCCCTTTAGCATGCCCAGAACACGCGCATCAAACGCGCACAAACACCCCGGTCACATTGTACAGGGCCAGAAAAAAAGACGGACAACAAAGGAAGTAGCCCAAGACAACGCCCGCAAGAAGGCAGCATCCATTGCCGCTAGACAGCAAGCTGTAGAAAAGCGCCATGCGGTCCTGTTGCAGCTCAAAGAGAGTAAGGATACTGCAGAACAGTGCGAAGAAGAAGTGCGCACACACACTGCTAGGCCAGATATCCAGTACGAATCCCTTCCAGCAAGTAAATATATTTTGATAACTCTTTGCAGAAGTTTGAGTTACCAGATGCCTGGAACTGATGGCGAAACTGAAATTGATCGTTGGTACTAAGCACAGGCCTTGAAATCACCTAGAGTGTATATGACTGACTAGTAGCGATGATAGCGAAGAGCCCTCCCCATTCGCGGACGATTCAGATGAGGAGCTAGAGTCGGCGGCCCGGGAGAGGTCTCGACGTGAAAACGAAGACATGATCGAGTCTGACGACGCCACTCCAATTTCGAAGGAGTACTCTTATAACAAGAAGGTAAGAACGATTCACTGAATAGGGTAGTACCGAGATTGATTGCCAGTGGGGTCTGCAGAACGCGGAGAGGGGACGGTTGATCCCGAGACTCGGACAAGATGTCGATGCCACTGGCATGCGGCGTGGAACTCCCGACACTGCACCTCCAAGTAATAAGCGCAAAGAGCCCGCTGCGACTACACCTGAGAAAGTGTAAGTGTGCCGCAGTTGCGTCGTGTCAACGCTAAATGCTTTGCTAATACCCAGGGGTGGCCCCAAGCGTCTGAAACTGAAGCGGAGTTACGCCATAGGGGGGCTGAGCTCCAATTGGAAAGCGGTCACTGCAATCAGTCCGTACTGTATTCGTCTCGTTCCGACTGTTGCTAATGTAAGTACCAAATTACCAAGAGCGCCATGGGCGGTCAAATCAGGCCAACACCGAACTTGAAGGCAATAGCGACGGCCTGGTCAGTGCCAGTGGGGAGTTTGACCACGACGAGCCTGAAGAAGCCCTGGCACAAGTTAGGGCCAGCAAGAGCGCAGCGCCACGAGTTCCAGGGACCCATCAACCCACGGGAAAAGTGGGGGGTGGCAGCAGGTCGCTATCAACACATGGGTCAGCGGAGGTAAGTAATTCTGCACTGCCAGCGTAAAAACACAAACTAATACTCGAGCCAAAGACGGGGATAATGTTTACGCGTGTCGCCAAGATATCTACAGGGAGGACAATGCCGACCGCCGTCAAGTCTGGACGCAAAAAGACCATGGTGACGGACCTGCCATTCCCTGACGGAAAGATCGGTCCAATCTGGCGAAAGTCCTTCGTCCCCTCGTTGATCGCCTGGGCTGGGTCTCAACCGGATCCCTTTGGCGCCAACAGTAAAGTTGAAGGGGAGGCCGAGGTCGTCTGGGGACGAGTGTTCCCTGCTGCCGCACTTGATAAGGAAGCCCGTGAGATTCTGATGGGTGTGGTGCGTACACCATCAGAGAGCTAGGTGCGGAAGTTGACATCTACGTAGGCCGAAAATGCGCTCAATAATTGGCGCAGCGACATCGGAAAGGCTGGCATTAGCGCCATCACCGAGCTTTGGAGTCAAAAAGCTATGGACAAAGAGGTTTCATTCAGCTCCCCAGAGCATCGTGCGGTGTATGTCACAAATTCTTTGACAAAGATGAATTTCGTGTACAAGGATCCGGATGTGCCCGTAAGTGTCGATTTCTCGGTCACTGACGGTTAGCCAAACCCCTCGTACTCAATGCTACTATACAGGGTTCACGTGGAGCGTTCTGTTCAGAGATCATTTCGAAGGTATACGCAAAGCACCTTCGGAGGATATTGGCGGTTGATGGTAAGTATGGCCCACAAATCGGAGGGCTTGCGCTTGTGACAGCTGCAGTTACGTGCAGTATGCCTTTGACTTTGAAACAGGTTATCTAACAGTCACGCCAATGTGTATTCAGGTCGAACGCGGGCTCACGCTCTTGAGAAACGGCGAAGATGGCATGGTTGACAAGGATGAAGAACAGGGAAAACCAGTCCCTCGTGGTACACGTGGCAATGGCTTCACGGATAATCCCTGGGGCAAGAGGGCACGTGAGGTTGTCCAGTCGACAAACAGGTTGAAGGATTCTCATTGGGCGCAGATCGAGGAGCATGCATATGTCTATCTGCAAGGTCCGGGCCATGACTCGGATGAGGGACGCGGAGAGGACAACGTCGAGACTGACGCAGTAGGCGTGCGCGCGAATATTGACATAGACTGACCCGGAGGTGTGCACATGTGTATATACGACGTACCAAGTGTATTGTCGCGCACACTGAGTACTGAGGTTTGGTGCAACTGTCTGTAGTATCTCGTTAACTCGTTATTGATTCTCGTATACGGTAGCCATCCTCAGACCCGTGCAAAACCCCTACCCGTGCATGGGTACCCGCAGGTATTTTACCTTCCTGCAGCCCCACCTCAACCTCAAAGTCGGTGCCCTAACAATGTAGTACGACATCCCTCGATGCCATTCGATGGCGATTCTCTCGTACTTTCTTTCCCCCATCCTATCCCATCCCCACGACAACTTTCAGCTCACTAACGCTTAACAACCCTCAGGTCACTTGTAGACCGGCCACGCGTCTGCTTCGTGCCGTCTTTGTTCGGTGCGCGGCCTATTCTAGCCATGCAACAACCACGCAACAAAAGGTGTGTTCCTTCCAACTCATCTCCTCTCATTTTATACTCCACCAACACTGCAGGTTTTCCCCTCTCAGCTGCGTCCTCTTCCTTTCGTTTTGCAGTGGTGCAAGGTGCGCCACGTTTCACCCTGCCTCCTCGGTTCCTTGCCGCCCTTCTCGAGCAGATTGCTGACCTGACCAAAGGTTTTCCCTTCCCGGCTGCATCCTCTTCCCTTCTTTTTGCAGTGGTGCAGGTGCGCCAGTTTCACGCCGCCTTCTCGGCTCCTTGCCGCCCTTCTCGAGCTGATCGCTGACCCGACTGGAACTTTACTACCAAAGTCCCCAAACATCGCCTTCTTCACCTCTCCCAACCCACGTTCCTCTGCACCGTTATTCCCTCACCCTCGCGTCTCACATGGCGCTCACTACATCTGTCCTGTTTGTTTCTCGTCCCCCTTTTCCGTGGTAGTTGATCTCATCTTATCATCTACGCTGCAGCTCTTGGGACGCCCCGTCACGCGTCACGCCTTTAGCTATACCTTCCCCCCACTGGATCCCACCCGACTTCCGCCTCCCACATACTTCTTCCAAGTCCTCTTTGTACTTTCGGATTCCGCTAAGTGTTTTTTTGTTTTTTGTTTTTACGACGTTATCTGCTAACTTCATTGTGCCGCCTCTTTACTGACTTTGACATTTGCTTGACATAGGATTCTGGCCGCTTAACAATGCCCACCACTGGCACGGTGGCAACAACCGCAGCGATGGGCGGTCTCGACGATGGCGGGGGCTGCGACAACAATGTCGCGGTGCCACGACGATGATAGTGACGACTACGACAACGACAGAAGCGACACAACGGTACGTATGACAGTAACGATAACAACGGGCGACGACACGACCACAACGGGGCAACGCCGACGGTGACGACGGAGCAACGATGATGACGGTCATGCGAGGACACCGTGATTTAGTAGTGTCAGCAAATGCATCGTCGATGCTTTATATATTGTATAGATAGCTTAAATTATCCAAACCTGTACCCGTACCCGCGAGAACCTGTACCCGCAGCCACGGCGGGTACGGGTTTTGGCGGGTACGGGTGTACGGGTAGCCTCGGAATGACCCGGTCACCCGTGGTATTCCGTATTACTACGCATCCCAGACTATTATAAATAAATATGGATCAAAAAAAAAAAAAGTGTGTATTATAAATGACTAGAGTGACGATGGTGACTAGATCTACAGAGGGTAACTAGATCCAATAAAACAACTAGATCGAGAAACATTACTAGAAACAGAATATACTAGAATTACAGAACATACTAGAAATATGAAACTACTAGAACTACAGAAAATACTACTAGAGATCCTGCTAGAAATATGAAAATACTAGAACTAGTATGGGAAATACTAGAGATACGAAACTACTAGAACTATGGAAAATACTAGAACTACAAAAAATTACTAGACATACGAAACATACTAGATCTATAAAAAGTAACTAGTGCTACCTCAATTTTTTAGATACAGGTTAATCATACTAGATCTATACAAAGTGACTAGCACTACTTCACATTTCTAGATACAGGTTAATCATACTAGATCTAGGAAGGTATCATACTAGATCTAGGAACTTGTCTAGGAAGGTATCATACTAGATCTAGTATGATACCTTCCTAGATCTAGTATGATACCTTCCTAGATCTAGTATGATACCTTCCTAGACCTAGTATGATCTAGGTTGCTAATCCGGATGACTAGATCTAGGGACTTGTCATAGTGCTAGCCAGACCTTCCTGGCCCTAGTCAGAACTAGGGGACTAGTGGAACTAGATCTAGTTCTTCTAGTCACTTTTTGTCTTGCTGATGAGCAGCACAAGGGAGGACCCCCGCGGGTACTCTCTCCCGCAAACCCCCACCCGCATCCCCGGCCAAAGCCAACACCACCAAAGTGGTCGTCATCCGCCATGGCGGCTTTACCGACAAAGAGCGCGAACAACGCCTGAGACAATGCAACCCTGGGGACATCGTCCGAGGGGTTCGCACCGCCCTCGAGCGTAAAACCGCTAAACCCGTTCGCCTGCTCTACGGCCACTGGTCACGCGAAGCTTCTCGCACCGGGAACTTCATCTACGTTTTTGCCGGAAAACTCACCATGGACGCCATCCTCCCTTACCAGGAATGGTTGTGCGCCCCCTTCCCTGCCAGTGGAGCCTCCCTCGTTCCCTCCGAAGGATGGTTCTGGGCCCAGCTCCGTGGGGTCCTCACCACCGACGACTAGGGATTACCACGGGTCACCCCCGGGTAATTTTGGGGCTACCCGTACCCGTACCCGCCAAAACCCGTACCCGCGGTCACGGGTACGGGTACCCGTGCGTACGGGTACGGGTGCGAGCGGGTGCGGCGGGTTAATGGCGGGTTTGACGGGTTACCCGTACCCGCTCTGTACGATCTCAAATATATTCTACTACTAGTACAACTGCTATCGCATGACTATCATCGACATTGCTGCCGTCGTTGCCCCGTTGCCCCATCGCCACATTGTCGTCGCCGTCGCCCCGATGCCTCGTGGCACCTCATCGCCGTCACCGCCGGGCCCGGTGTCGTCATCGCCTTCAATGTTGTCGCCCTGTTGCTGTCGCCGTCATGGTCGCCCCATCGTCGTCATTGTGGTTGCCCCATCTGTCGTGGTCGCTCCGTTGCCGTCGTGGTCGCCGAGCCACCGTCGCCATTGTCGTCGCTTCATCGCCTCATGTGATCGCTAGCGTTGTGGTTGCTACCACCATCGTCATTACGTCGTCATGTGAGGGCCAGGCAATGCTTTGGAACGAGTGCCATTTTCGAGGCTATCGGCGGCGTGCATTGCGATGCGATGTCCATTGCGACATGGGAGTGCGTGTATGGATACGGTCGACAATGAAGTCAGCAGAAATCGTCACGAATCCGAAAAAACACTCAGCTGAATCCATAGACACAGTGCCGTTTTTGATAGCAGCCGGCGTTGGGAACTTGAAGCAGGAAGTCGGGTAGCCATGCATTTGTCACAGGCGAAGGACCGCCGACTCGGAAGGCGTGATGTGGAGTCTCGAGAGCCGTGGCGCATACGTGAGAATGCCGAGAGCAAGAGTGATAAGTAAACAGAGGTGAGGTGAGGGAGAGCGGCGCACCTGTAGACGTGTTGTTGTTGCAGTCGCGGGCACTGTGACACCGAATGGAGACAGTATGAGAGTCGAGCGCGGGGACGCATGGCCAGTCGGCCCAGTCCATGAGTGCCAGTGCCATAGGGGCAATTCGTGAGATGAAGAGGCCGCCAATGGGTGGTCACCGTGACTTCATTCGAGTTGATGTATATCTGAAACGATGTCGTGAGGGTGAGAGAGCGAGATAATGAGAAATGGTAGACATTGTGCGTGGATGAAAGCTGGATGGGGATGGGATGGGGGAAATCGCGAGAGAATCGATGGCGACGACAAATCGATGGCGACGACTCGGATGTCGTGGAAATGAGTCCGAAATGGCAGCACAGAGCTGATCCGATACAGAAACAGTTGAAATTTTAAAGGCTGCGAATGGAGGAAGTAATAAGTAATGAAGAGGAAAGAGAGGGGCTGTCACGGTGTAGACAGACAGATGGATGGAAAATAGGATGGCACTGGCATGCGGCCTGGGGTGAGAAAACCGCGAGAATCGATGGCAATGTCATGCGAAGGCGATCCAATACAGACAGAAACGGGAAAAAAGGGACTCGGAGGGTTTGGTCCACAGCACTCAAACTTTGTCGCAAACTGAGAGTTGGAAAACCCGCGGGTACCCGCACCACGGGTACGGGTGTTGCACGGGTTGGGAAATCGCTACCCCGACCCGTACCCGCGTGACCCGTACCCGCGACCCGTCACGGGTACGGCCAACCCGTGGTATTCCCTACCGACGACGAGGGCAAATTCTGGGACGAAGATCAGCTGACGGCTGAATTGCGCCTTCACCCCGCCTTCGAAACCGTCCCATTCATCGTTGAACCACACTGGCTCACGCACCCCAACAACATCCGGGACGCTACTGCCACAGTTGGCTTCGCAATAGAGGACCCGACCGGCGCCGTAGTTCAGGCGGCTATGGCCGGACCCATTTCTATGTTCAGTTACCAAGTCAAATTCGTTCCCTGCGGCGACAACCGCACCCTCATTCAGTGCGGAAGATGCCACATGATTGGCCACCGCACCAACGACAAATCCTGCAAGTGGCGCGTTGACCAGATCCGCTGCCACCGCTGTGGTCGCGACCACCACATCGACGACCACCACTTCGAATGCCCCAACCAACACGAGGTGCCGGGCATTTGCAAGTGCAAGTATAAATGCCTCCTGTGTGGCGCCATGGGACATGATGCCCGCTCCCGCAAATGCGCAAAGCGAGGTGACTTCCCCGCCCCACGACTAGCCAAGGTTGCTGGCCGGGACTCCCCCCCTCCCCCTGCCCAGAAGGGGAAAGGAAAGGAAGCCCGGATAGACGACATCCCAGACGTCGAAGCCCTTGGCTATGTCGACTGGGGCGCGGAACCCACCGCTGGAGGATGGGGCGACATTGACCCGGAAACGGACGCTGCTTCCAAAGCGTTCCTTGCCGGGACGGAACCGGCCCCACCCCACCCTTACCCACTGACGGACTTGATGGGCAAGCCGCCGCCCCCTAAAGCTCGTCGAGTTACCAAGGCCACTGACACCGCCAAGCCTGGTGAATCGTCCACTGACCGTGCCAACCAACGACGCACGGCCATCCACGCCGCCGGACCCCAGCCCATCCCAGCAAAGTCCTACGATGCTGCTGACCTTCAGGGTCGCACAATTGGGGACGGGAAAGACAAGGCCCTACGCGCAGCGGGCACGCGGATCGCCCAATCCACGCCCAAGCACCTTACGGAGGAAATCCTGGCAGCGGAACGCCTGACCGCCGCCCGGGTTGCTGAACAGTCGGTTCCTGGCATCATGAAACCCCAGCGAATCTCGGCCTCACAAGTCGTCGAAGCCACGTCACGCCTCGCCGCCATCAACGCAGAGGACCTCAACGCTGTCTTGCGCATATGGGTCAAGGGAGACCTTTGGGAAGCCGACCACATCGACGTCTCGGCTGACCTCTTTGCCCTACGCTTACGGGAATCACGCTACCTCCGTAGGATAATCAAGGAAGACGCCACCGTCCTCTCGGAACACTATCCTACCCTAGGAGAACTAGAAACGGCCGCTCTCGGCTGTCCCTCGTTTGGTCTAGTTGGATGGGACGGCGTCCCCTTCTCCTCCCCCGGCCAGTGCTCTGCTCGCAGAGTGCCCCACCTCGACCTAACCCCCCCCATGCCTAACTTCTCCATCGGAAGCGTCAACATGGGGAGACGCAACCCCGCCATGCATGCATTGCTCGAAACGAACACACAGGACGACATACTATGCGTCCAGGAACCGTGGTTTAGTCGCATCGGCACGAGAAGAGCTGATCGAGAGAAATATGGAGTCGACGTCCTGGGAGGTGCGGCGAATCAGCGGTGGGAGCTGATCTACCCATTCTTCACGGACGACGGCAGGGCGAAAGTTATGACCTACGCCCGCAAACATGACAAGGCCACAGGGGGAAAGCGCAATGGACTCGAGGTGGTCGCCAGACTAGACCTCGTCCAACACCCCTGTATCCTCATCACCGACATCCGAGCAGGACGCGACCAGCTGGAGGGTGGTCAACTTCTACAACGACGTCGCTGATTGAACCGCACTGCTGCACCCTTATGCAGCTGAAGTTGGGGGAC
This sequence comes from Lactarius hengduanensis, assembly GCA_021525025.1. Lineage (NCBI taxonomy): Eukaryota > Fungi > Basidiomycota > Agaricomycetes > Russulales > Russulaceae > Lactarius > Lactarius hengduanensis. The sequence continues at coordinate 38,578 of JAKELI010000255.1, read as the reverse complement.
GAGGTACCAACCCTACTCGTCGGTGACTTCAACCTCCACTCCACAACATGGTCCCCCTACAGCTGGGCCCCAACGCCTTGGGTCGGCGAATTCGAGAGCTGGGCAGCGCTGAACACGCTCCAGCTCTTGAACGTACCGGGCAAACCCACGCGCCGCGGAACAACAGCCCAGAACCAACGGGATAGCACCATCGACCTCGTATGGCGGAACTTCGCTGCCGAGGTACAAAACACATTCTACGGCGGCATCGTGGACTGGGCGGGATCACTGGGATCTGATCACGCCCTCCTCCGCACGCTGGCCTACTCCCGACACCGCATACGACCCCCGCCAGGCGACCACACCAACGCCTTCGACACCAACATCGACGCGGAAGGATGGAAAGAGTGGGAACGCCTTATGGCACTCCACTCCCCAATCCTACGTGCGCCTCCGCTCTCGACTGCGGAGATCGACACTGTCCTCGACCTCGTCTACGCAGCGTTCAACGCCGCCTGCGACGCCACGATGAAGCGCAAAGGCCGCAACCGCGCCCGTGCCGCTCGCTGGTGGACGGAGGACTGCACCGTAGCGGTACAAGCTGTCAAGAACGCGGACGACGTCACCGAAATCCGCGCAGCGAACCGCCGACTCAAGCGGGCCATCAAGTCGGCCAAACGCGACTGGGCTGACCGGACCATCACCACCACAAACATGTGGGAGGTGGCGGCCTGGAGGCACGGACGTTCCGTCACACGGGTGCCAGCGTTGCGCAACTCAGACGGCGAGTTGGTCTACGACCACGAAGAGATGGCAGATATTCTCGCTTCCCGCTTCTTTACCGAACGACGCGGGGACATCCCCCTTAGCCTCCCAGGCGACCCCGAGCCCAGGCCCACACGACCCCTGCCCCCTCTGACGGAGGAGGAGGCCCGGACCCTCCTGTTAGCCGCGGCCAATAAGTCGGCACCAGGAGCATCCGGGGTGGGCTGGTTCCTCCTGAAGCGTGCATGGGGACACCCAGATGCCGAGGGATGGACCGGGATCGGCATCACACTCACGCACGTCTACCAGGCGTGTCTTAAATTGGGCCATCACCCAGAGCGCTGGAAGCAAGCGGTGGTCATAGTCATCCCTAAACCGGATCGACCGGACTACACGCAGGCCAAAGCGCACCGACCAATCTCACTGCTGGAGTGCATGAGCAAGCTGCTTGAAAAAGTAGTTGCCAAGCGCTTCCAGCACGAGATAATTGAACACGAGCTCATCCCAACCACCCAATTCGGGGGGCGGATGCACTCCTCTTGCCTTGACGCGGGCCTAGCCCTCCTCCACGACGTTCAGGTGGTCCACAGCCTCGGAATGAAGTGCGGGATCGTCCTCTTCGACGTTAGGGGCTTCTTCGATCACGTCAACCATGACCGACTCGTTGCCATCCTGACTAACCTCGGGTTTGCTCCGGAGATCACGTCATGGGCAGGCTCCTTCCTGCGGGATCGAAAGGTGAAGCTTCGCTTCAACAGCCTCTTAGCTAGGGATTACCACGGGTAACCCCCGGGTCGTTTTGAGGCTACCCCTACCCGTACCCGCGAAAACCCATACCCGTGGCTGCGGGTACGGGTTTTCGCGGGTACGGGTAGGGGTTTTTGCGGGTCGCGCGGGTGAAGCGCGGGTCTGGCGGGTACTGGCGGGTTCAACGATTATCTGTACCCGCACGTCGCTCCCTCTCTCAGTGTAATCTAGTTCAATTAAATGTTTTCTCAAATAATATCTATTCCTACTTGTAACTACTCATGACTGTGGTCGTCGTCACTCCATGGTCATTGTCGTCGCCGTCGCCGCCGTGGTCTCGTTGTAGTCGCACCATCTCGTCGTGGTCACCCCGTCGCCGTCGTAGTCGCCTTGCCGTAGTCGCCCATTGCAGTCACCGTCGCCGTGGTCGCCTCGTTGTGGTCGCCTAGTCGCCATGGTCGTTGTTGTTGCCTCGTCGGTGTGATCGTAGTCGTACTCCGTCGTCGTAGTTGCCTCGTCGTGGTCGCCTGGCCGCCGTGGTCGTTGTGATCGCTCATCGAAGGGGTCGAAGAGGTCACCTCATCAGCGTGATCATTGTCGTATTCACCGCGTCACACGTGTCGTCGTGGTCAGCAGTCGTCGTCGTCCGAGTTGTGACTGCCCTGTCATTGCAGTCGCCGTCGCCTCGTTGCCGTCGTGGTCATCTCATGGGTCAACACAGACCGCCGGCACGGTCATGGTTGCCTCGTCATGTGGCTTTGTTGAGCAATCGGGGCCTTATGTTAAGGCCAAAAAAAAAGGGACGACAATTGAGTCAGTAGAAAACGTAGTGAATACAAAAACAAAAACTTAGCGTCTCAGAGGTTGCAGCGTACACGTGAGATTGCTGAGACCGAATAATAACCACTAGGATCGTCGTATCCAGTGCTACGCGGCGCCGGCCCTGCTGCGCGACACGTGGGGAGGCGACGGCGAGGTAGACGTGAGGCGAGGGTGAGAAGCGCAGATGGGCCACCTGTAGTGCTAGAAGAGTGTGAGACAAGACAAGACGACCTGGATAAAATGGACATATAGTTACATTGCCACCAATGTGGGTATGTTGAACAGAGACAGCACGAGACGCAGGAACGCGCGGCCGGTCTATGTTTGTGAGATGAAAATGCGCCTCGTTGTCGTCCTGGGCGAGATAATGAATTGACGAAGCTTGAAGAGAGAGAGAGAGATTGCACGTGGATAGATGGGATGGGATGGGGTGGGGAAAACACGGGAGAAATCGATGGGCCGACGATGGCGACGTGGCACGACTCGGGTGTTGGATGTCGTTGGTGGGAATGAGTCCGGTATGGCAGCTAAGCCACACCAAGACAATCCGATGCAGCCTGAACATTTCGAAAGCAGGAAATGAGTCGTGAGTGGCATGTTGCCAGTTAGTTGTAACTTACCCGCGGGTACCCGTGCCACGGGTACGGGTTTGGCACGGGTCTGAGAATGGCTACCCTGACCCGTACCCGCGTGACCCGTACCCGCGACCCGTACGGGTTTTGCCGACCCGTGGTAATCCCTACTCTTAGCCGAGGAACGGGACCAACCAGTGGGCGTGCCGCAAGGCTCCCCCTTGTCCCCGGTCCTCTCAATTGCCTACACATCACCTCTGCTTCATAGGATGCGGAGTTGGAATAACTCCTCCCTTGGCATGTATGTGGATGACGGCGTCTTGTTCGCTTGCGCCCAGGAATGGCACCAGGTAGACACGTTGCTTCGCGCACGCTACACCATCTGTGAAGACTGGCTTCGCTCCTCTGGCCTCGCCATCGAGCCTGAGAAGACGGAGTTGATGTATTTCCAGAAGCCGGGAGAGCGGAACCCGCTCCCCTCTCCCACGCGCCTCCTACTGCCGGACCGCGCTGCTAACACATACTATTCCATCCGTCCCGTGGAAACCCTCAGATATCTGGGGTTCTTCTTCCACAGACGGCTGAAGTGGGAGCCACATGCGAATATCATGTGCAACCGGGCCCGCGCCTCACTAAAAGCCCTCGCGGTGCTCGGGAATACCATCCGGGGCCTCTCCATGGCGAACTGGCGACTCGTGCTTAATGCTGTTTGCTTACCAGTTCTGTCTTATGGATGCCAACTATGGTACAAACCCAAGGGTACAACCCGGCTTGTTAAGAAGCTGCAGGTTGTCCAGAACGAGATGGTAAAGCAGGCAGCCGGTTCCTTCCGCACCGCGCCGCGCGACGCCCTTCTCCAAGTCATGAGGATGCTCCCTATGGGCATCTTCCTGGAGAAGCTAACCCAAACTTCCGCGCTCCGACTTTACAGGCTACCCCGGGGCTCCCAACTCCTCAGACGCCTCGGCCCTGAGTGGTATGTCCCGGGCCGGGGTGACTTCCCTTTGGTTGTCACTGGCTCAGCCGTCGTGCCCGGTCGACGAACTAGACGCCCCACCGCACTGGAGGCGCTCGCCGCACGCGTCCCCTCCACGGGACCGCGCGTCGACATAACGGCAGTTGCCCCCTGGGAGGTACCCAACTGGGCGGCGCAACTGCGTTACATGGGGACCGGCTCTCCCCACACGAGAAAAGACTGGACGCGTGACTTAATCCGTCACGCCGAAGGTCTCAGTATCGGAATCAGCTTCGTCCATGGCTGTGTCTCAGCGGCAGGACGAGAAGACGGAACACTGGTGGGCGTGGTGGCAGCCACCTTCTCAGTAGCAGGACAGGCCCTCACAGGTCTGGACTGGACGTTGGGCTCAGAAGTCCTCCCGTTCGACGCCGAAGTCTTCGGTATCGCCAAGGCGGTCGAGGCACTCGCGATGTACTATACCGAGGAGGTGGTCCCTCCGGATCAGTTCTACATTTTCTCCTCTTCTTCTCCCGCATTACAGGCAGCGCGCAACCCACGCAACCGCACTGCCCAGAAGCATGCCCTCATTGTCGAGTTCCCAACGCGCGCGAGGCCGATGTGGCTCGCGTTGTCGATCATACCCGCTCGTATTTGACTGATTAATTGGTTCTTGTGAGTGAATTATCGATTCGTCTCGGTTCTGGATATCATACTATACCTATGCCCATGTGAATACGGTACTGACGGTACCTCGTGTTTGTTTCTCGACTCGTACTTATACCCGCGTAGTTTACCGTGTATACCTCAGTCATCGCTTCCACGCGATTCCTGAGGTAAGAAACTGTCCTTGTCTTGTTTCCTTACAGTACGCTTACGCCTAGACAGCTTTATTCGTGTGTCTAGGTAAATACATTACAGTCATCGCTTCCACGCGATTCCTGAGCTTTATTCGTGTGTCTAGTGTCCGTTCCCGTTCCCGTGCCCCTGCACCCCGTTCGCCTTCGCGCGTGAGCCACGTTTCCGTTGAGGACTCTGTAACCTGCTATACTCATGTTTCACCAATCCCTTACTACCCTCTCACTTGAAGTCACTTCGCCATGCTAACGTCCGCTTTTACTTAGTCTGGACCCCGGTGGACGAGGACTTGGAAGGACAACAGGTGGCACGGCACAGGGCGACCGAGGCCTGTAAACGCGATCCCCCCCAAGGGCTAGATCGCGTCCAGTCTGCAGCGTTTCAGAAGGACAGGGCGTGAAGGCACGCGTTTCAACAGTGGAATGACAAATGGCTGAGCGACAGCCTCATCCCAGAATTCAACCGTCGTGTTCTCGGGGAGGAAACCCTATCACATCACCACTGCTACCTTATCCCCCTTCCTCCCTCCCACGACAAACACCATCCCCTTTGGACCGCAGCTACGGATATGGAGCGCGACGCCAATGGAAAGAAAACCAAGACGCCGAAGTTCACACGGCGCACCACTTCCACGGCACTACAGGTCGCCACGGACCACACCTTCACAGGCACCTATGCCCGGCGGTTCCGTCCATCCGACCCGCCCGAAACCACCAGCTGCCCCTGTGGGGAAGCCACCCGCTCCGCGGAGCACATCCTTCTCCATTGCCCGCGCTTCGTCCAGCCTCGCATCTCTTTCGCCATCCTCAGCACGGCGTGGAACCCCGTCCACCCCCTCCTCCAATACTCCCGCTTCTTCTCCACTTGAGGAGGGGCTGAGAAGATGTGCAAATTCCTACAATACACGCGCGCCCTCTCAAAACCCGAAACCGGCCCCCTGCCATATGTGCCTCCCGAACCTGACTGAGTCCCCCGAACCCGGGGTTTGTATGTCTCCCCTATTATTCGCCCCTCGTGTGTGATCTAACCAAACTTTTGTGCCTCACCCGCACCCTTGAACTCGCCTCGGCTTCGTACCCCGAGTTACCCTTGCGGTCGCTCCTTCTTTTTAAACTTACCCGGTCGTGTTTCCGCGTCTCGCTTCTCGTCTCGGGGCCACCTTCTACTAGGACAAACGTGTTTCATAATTGTAACAAGTCCCGTAGTTACGACTGGTCTGTGTCTTGGACATGTATCCCAGTGATAAAAATGGATCAAAAAAAAAAAAAAAAAGAAGGTGATTCAGGGTGAAGCTCTTCCCTACAGATTGCTCTCCCATCGACGACACCACCTTTACGGGCTATCACCGCGGGAAAGTAAGCCAGAGTATGATTTTGAGGCGGCACATAGAGAAGCCTCACCTTTGAGGCCCAGTACGACTGAAAAATCGATTTATACCAGCCTACCGACAGGCTGTCAACAATTCTGTTCACTTCGGCCCCAAGTAGCGATTTTTCTAGTTCAGTAGACAGAATTCCATCTTTGAGCGGGACAAATCTGTTCTCATATGTGATCGCAATCTGGATGGGGATGAGGCATAATAGATCCGCCAGCCATTCGCCCGCTCGGAAACTGGAGACCGGGGATTTTGTGCTCGACAGGAATTGTTTTACGAACGAGTGAAAGGTCCGCACTGAGAGCGTAGTACCTTTGAGAACATTGCCGGTCGGTTTACGCGACGTCTTTGTGAAATTGTGAACCATTTCCGAAAAGTAGGAAGTAAAGGGGCGCTGATCGTCGTCAGTAACGAATATCAGCGTCCTCTTTTGCCGCTCGCTCGACGAGGTTATCGTACGCCGCTTCACTGCCGCCACTACGGGGAAACGTGTCCAGACCTCCGAGTGGCAGTCAATCAAGCAGTTATGGGCCGTCTCTTTACCATGACTCATTGATGCCTTCGGACGCTGTTCTTGAAACGTGAACTCCGCGGCTTTGGTCGCAATGTCCAGGACGACGGATCGACAAGTCTGTGAGGTTATGTCGAAACCGATGAGATGGATGTTGTTCCGATTCACGATAGACGTGAGAAGCGCAGAGTCAAGGTCGACAGGAAAATCAGGAAGTGTGATAGGAATCCCGTCTGTGGAGGCAAATGTCGTCCAGTGGTAGGCCGTAACGGTGGAGACGCCATCCTTTTCTTGAACAACAAGCGCACATGACCCATCTGGGGAAGAGTAGATCGCGCGTGGAACCTGTGGTAGCTGTAGAGTTGCCGGCCTGCGATTGAGTATGAATCAGACACAATCACAGAAAAATGAGAAGTGTCGCATATACTTAGGCTGTAGCATCGTCAAGGAGAGAATTCTCGCTTGAGCACTGGAATCTACGAACAGTATCTCGTCGCGACCATGAACGAAGCACGCATGGACGATGGACTCTCCATTGCTGTAGAAAGGAAGAAGGTCAATTGCGGATCCCATCCCTCGCAAGGATCTACGCTCGTCCCCTAACGCAAAGATATGGAGTTGCATCTATCGAGAATTTGTGACGGGAAAGCGAAGGAGACGGTGAAAATGAAAGACGTACCTTGGCAGATGAATAGACAGCTAACATGCGCTTCGATTCGTCAAAGGCGAAAAGGCAATTTTCGCCAATCTTATCTCGGTGGAAACGCCCTGCAAATGATCGCCGTTGTATGGCAGCATCAATGTGACTCAGACTCTCGACATAGATCACGATATCCCCGTGAGGGTCTACGAGGCCTAATAGAATTCGACCTTCTTCAAGAAGATGAGCATATCTGAGTAAGAAGGATAAGTGTGGGATAACAAGATTAGCCGAGATCATACTTTATGATAGTTGATGAGGAAACACGGAATGAATGAGTAAGTCGTCCCTCAAGTATAGGTGTCGGTACGTAGGATGGGTCGAGTTGCACTTTCTGTCTCTCGTCTGCGCGTAGGTGTAGGATATGAATACGATATTCTGTCTCATCTTCTCGTAGAGGCTCTTGCCGGCCACCGATATCGTAAGTATCTGTTTGAATATGAGACACACCCGGCGCGGAAAGAACTATCCAAACAAACCTCGGGAGAATGACTTCAAGTTCCTGACTTTGAAGTAGTCGATGAAGACAATCTTACGCCTGCAGCACGCTAGGTCATCAGTCCGTTTCGGGACAATGGAGACGTACGATGTAGAGCGCTGTGCAGATAGGTCTTTAACTTGATGGACGAACTTGGACCACAGTATCTGTACTTCACCAGCTTCCTCTGCGCCAACTTCTCGTTGAACTTGCCTGTCACATTCCCTTTTTTGCGTTGAAAGTATTTGCTGACTGACACTGGTGTCACCAAGATTTGGAACTGATTTGTAAGCAAAGTGTAGGCGGTTTCCTCGACGCCAATCGCAGCCTCATGTAGATAATGATCGACGGCAATAGTCTTGAGTTCCGAAAGGAACTGAGAATCTGGCACCGACAACGCACGTCTACTGGCGCTTTCCCACAGCCCCTCTTTACCCCCGGGCCGTGACCTAAAGAGATTTGGTAGCCACGAAAAGACACCTTTGTTGTCCTTTCCAATTTTTTCGAGAGCTGCCAAGGCGCTCCTCTCGTCCTGCTTACCAAGGACAGCATCTGCCACGGACCGGGTCAAGTCCGCACTTGGACCATTCCCATCCTGCAAGTCCGAGTTCAGAAGACGAAGGAACATCATACGCTTCTTCTTGAACTGAAATTCAGGGGCTCTCAAGCAACTCCCGAGCTCGGCACGTATATCGCCCAATATCTGCTCCGTTTGTGGATAAACGAGGAGAAGATCGCGGAGCGCATCTGCGGCTTATGTCGTAACCATCTGCGCTGAGAAAATAGATCGACACCCTTACTTTCCGTAGAGTCACCTTTGGGATCCGTCGGTTCGGCAGAACTCATTTCAGGTAGAACCTTCTCATGTTGAAGTGACCTATTATCGGTTATGACGGGATAGCGCTCCGAGCGGTAGTCAGTGCTCACGGAAATGTCTTTAACAACTCGCTGATGACAGCTCTCTGTACTTTGATCTGCATGCCCTCAAATTCTTGTTCTAATTTTGCATGTATCTCCGCTTTCCGCTGTGAAATGATCTGCTGGAATCGACGCTCTATCTCCATCTCACCGCTTTCCCAGGCTTCGTGCTCTTTTGGAAACCGAGCACGGAGGTCCAACGTCGAGATCAAAGCCCCCCTGGACATTCGATCTAAATTCTCGGAGAGACACAACGTAACCCCATCTCCACTGAAAGGCGACTCGATCAAGACGACGATATCAGGCTAGGATGACACAAATGCTTACAAACGAAGCCTTATCTGGTCGGCGGTCTGACGATCGTGGGCAAATACCACTGGCCCCACGACCTTCGTCCGAGTCGTTGGCACAAATGTGGCCGTCATAAAACCTTGAACTTTCTCCCCATGAAGCAGCGCTGGACATAATGGCCTTGGATCGATGTCCGACTCGGGTGGCGGAGCCTGATTAGCAAGGGAGAGAAGGTTCATCTTTCGACAGGCAGAAACTTATGTTACTGAAGTGACATAGCCTTATTACGGAATGGCGTACCACGAACCCAGCCCGAACTGCAACATTCTCCTCTTGATCCTTTGTTTTTGCTACCTCGAAGCAATAAACCCGGTCAGAGTCGGTTTGCTCAGAGTCGGCCGATGAGCCGTCGTCGTCGTCGTCATCATCACCCTCCTCGTCCGCTTTGTCGTTGTCGTCGTTACCCCATATAAGTGCCCTTGAATGTTCATTGGATATCAAACAAACCAGTTGATCGCATAGCTTGCTCAGGTATCTAAATCGGTCTATTTATTAGAGACATAAGTCTGTGGGAAAGTTGACCGTACCGCATGAATGTCACTCTGTTGCGTTGGACAGGCGAGGCCGCATGGTCGTCCCAAGTTGTGTCTTCAGGCCAATATACGACATAGGCTTGCTCTTCGGAGGCAGATACGAACGAGCGCACAATATATAATCCCGATCTCAGAACTGGCCCAGAACTCTCAGCCGTATGTTCATTGTCACGCATAAGCAATTTCTGCGAGCTGTTCCTGCGGCGTTAGGCCATCTAGACAGGAAAAATAGAAGTACATACGTGTTGTCATCCATCACATTTATTTCACGGAGAAACCTCACGATCTCTTCTTTCGAACCATAGATTCCGAACGGCTTGAGAACAATATTGTCCAGTATTTTGAAGTTGACCTTTGTGATAGAAGAATAGGCACCGGGAGAAAGCGCATTTATAAATTCCTGGAGGGATTCTTGGGCGATAATGATCTTGTCGACTAAAATGTTGTGAGCCTAGAACACCGGCATACAGAGGGGAAGGAACGATTACCAAGGCCACTGCTTCCTTGCTCTGTGATCAAATCGAGAAGGGGATACATCCCTTTTACTAGACAAGGCTGGTTCGTGCAGCTGACAGTGTAAGCTGACTTTAGGGTTTGTATGTCGCCGAGTCCATCGGACTCAGAAGTGTGAGGCTGGTCGGGTCTGGCTAGAACAAACGAGAAAGTAAATCGCCCATACACCTAGCACCCCGTAGTGGTTCCTTACCATCTACTGGATGCGAAGGCGAGCAGGCCGCAGGTGAAATTGAGAGCGAATGGGTAGCCCGATAACAGTACGTCAAGCATCGCACCCTGATGATAAAGCATCTTACCGTCCGTATTGTATTCGGGCTTGAACATGATGATTTCAGGGTCTATGTCAACCTCTGTATCTTCCGATCCGAGTGCACTTATGGCTGCCGTTTTTCAATGGAGTCGAAAGTGAACGTATCACTGTTAATCGAAGGTGTTCTTGATAAGAAATGAGGGTTGCAACATCGTTGGGTGTGTGGGAATATCGCTGTTCATTATTGTTATTGTAAGTACAACGCACCTATGACGTATATCAACTATGACGCCTTCAAACCCCGTTACTGACAGGCGCAAGTGGGATACTTTCACAGAAGTTGCGATATTCCAGAGAATAGGATATCAGTACCCCAAACACCATGCTGTGGACACTGCCAGGTGAGTATAGGGCAATAACGTCATACTGGGGTGTACAAGGAACTTGAAAACCCAGAGTCTGAGAGACCTGGTTGTGAGAACAAGGTTATTTCCAAGAGAACTTCAGAAGAGTGCTGAAGTTACGCACAGCCTGGCATGAGTTATGACGCGTTGTGTCCCCGTCGGACCCGTCCCTTGTCACGGTGTGCACCGCGCGTTTAGTGTAGTCATGTGTGGGAATGACAACGACCAGAAAACATGCCCTGGACCTGGGAATCTACAACTTGAGCGCCCTTTTCCTCTGCTGTAATGTGACTTGCGACGATTGATTCGCTGGCGAGCCAGGTCGGACTTTGAATGCCTGGCCTCCATGCGCCGATCGAATCATAGTACTTGAGTGTGGCCTGTCAATGTTGCAATAATTGCAATACTTGTCGGTAAAAACATGGAACGTTCACAGTTCCTATAGATGGGATATAGTAGCCTGGCCAGAGCCATACTCTTATCAATGGTAGACACGAACTTATTTGTGAACTTGTATTTTAGGTCGGTAACAACTTGAACTTGAATATAATTAATATAAGAAAACCATATATCCCACGTATGTCTGTTATCTCGCTCGAAATGGCACAATTCACTGCACAATTCTGCGAAGGTGGCATGACTCGGCGTCCGAGTCCGCTGGCCGTCGTCAGTTCTCGAACCAAGAGACCCCCATATCTCTGTGACAATCGCCTCCAAATAGCACGTCATCGCGATTATACTATCCGATCGCTCTATTCTAGACAACCCACTATAACAGTCGAGTCTCGGGACTTTCTCGGGGCGAGATCGGGGAACACATGTATATTTGCTCCACTTTACGTAGGCCTCTATGTGGGTGCCACAACTTCGACTCAGCCGGGTGACCAAAGTCTGGCCCGTTGTCGTCATCGACGCAGTTTTCTGAGTGTCTGGCACACGCGGCCAGAATCCTGTGGATCATGGTTGTGAATCCGTGGGCCTAAGCCTTGTGGAATGAGCCCTTCCCATCCTCCATTTTGAGTTTCTTGAGATCGGCTTTCGCACGCCGCACTTCTGAAAGAGATGAGAAGGATTCGAGGAAGGTCTGTCGAAACACATTCAATATCCTTATCACTCTCGTATCTAAGCGCTGATGAACCCCCTTAGCGACGATTAGAAAGCCTTTACAAACACTTACTAACTTGACCAGGCGGAGGCGCCTAGGCGGACTTTGAGTCTAACGGGGACTTTAGCTCTATCGTTGCGGTTTGTTGTCCAAACCCCAATAACACATCACCAATGAGATCTATGAGAACCTGAAGCGCATGAAGCCTGCGGTCTGAGGGTTTGTAAGCGCCGTTTCGAGCCGGGCCTGGGTCCCAAGTGGATAACAAAAATCGATCACGTACGAGTTACTGAAGACACGGGACACCGTCAAGCTTCACGGTGAACAGAAGCCACCCACAGATCCAGCATGATCCTATCACTCCTCAGTTTCCGTGCAGGGTCCCGCATCGCTCGTGATATGGTACGCCTACTCTCCGAATCGACTTGAGAACATCTACTTATAGAACATCTCTGCCACCTGTAAGTCCCACCCATCCATACCCACCACTTCGGCCCCGTATATCCCAACGCCGCTTATAAATCCACAGCACGGCATTGCGGTCAAGACACAGTGCTTAGTGGGCGATACTCTCTTCTGTGATTTCCGCAGTGAGAAATGGATACAAATTCGGAGCGCGCGATGGCTAGCGGCGTAAGTTGAGAGCCACCGTGGAGCTGGAACGAAGCGTCGAATGGTTTCCCCGTCTCCAAAGGCGGCGAAATGCGCCATCAGATGGCATCCGAGGTGTCGACCACACCGTGGGCACGTCCGGTTTTGAGTTTATTAAAGAACCTACGTCATGTCCTGGCTTGGTCCTGATCAAGGTCCTGATGCGAGACAATAGCTTTTGCTACACCGACGACACTGTTTCACTGGAAAGTTCGGTACAATACAGGCCCTGACTCAGAGTCAAATTGCCAACGCGATGGTCTACAACGAGACGGATGTGTGTCCTGAGACTTCCCCCAAAAACGACGACTTAAGATGAAAGCAAAGAACCACGAGTCTTTGTCAATGAGTTGGCAAACCCTTGGAATGTCTCCGTCAGGCGGACCTAAGGAAACACATGTCAATTTCCGAAGGCTGAAAGTGCACGACATTTACCGTGTCGAGGGCCTCTGTGTAAGAAGAGGGGATGCTGTTGGTCAGGGAATTCCGTGGTGCACTCTTCTCTACTTCTTGGGCGATTTTCACCATCCTACGCAGCATGGCTGAGTAAACATCGTTCCCGAAGGAAACGGCATGGAAGGAAAGCGGCATCCTAGAATTTGTGTTGTGGGTCACCCACGAAGTGACCAGAGACGCGGAGCAACAAACCCTTGGCGCACTGCGCTGCGACAGATGTCGTACATCGCTTCGTCCCCGCACTTGTGCTCACCATCAGATAGGAAAATAAGGACAGGCGTTCTACGATGAAGGTCAATCTCGTGTGTCGGTGTTCAACTCACATGAGTCATGAGACAGGTGTCCGCACCTTTCCGTACTCCAATGCGATGTCATGATTCTCTGCGCTTTCTGGAGTGCGAGTGTGTAATTCTCGTCTCCGCCAGGCTTATACCGCAGGGAAGAAGTCAAGAGCTCATCGGGAGAGCTCGTGAAGTCGTTTTCGACACAGGTCAAAGGGTTGTTACTGTAAAATATTAAACTGTATGCGTCTCTTCTACGTCCCCCTAACTGAGCATTCTGGCTGATGGCGGCTTGGCGTGCGGTCCAGAAACTGTAGAGAGACGCAACTACAGCTCCAAGTCTGTTGTTTGCGGTGGGGATAATGCGGTTGGTTCCGGGAGCATTAATCAGTGGTCGCCGGTCAGCCGACGACATCGATCCAGACCTATATCGCAAGCGTTTACGAATGGTCAAATTGGGTCAATGCAAAATTCCGAGAAGACATACGTATCGATAGCGAATATCCTGTAGAGAGGTCTAAGTGAATGTATTGAACAACTATGAGGCGGGAAACTCACACATGGAAGGCCGCCTGCAGAAGTACTGGGTTTTTGCAGGCGAAGTGGTGGCCGTCGCTTGATACGTATCCGGGACCGGGGGGCGCACCTTCGGCGCTCATGGGTGCATGAAAAATGGGTAACGTGCAACCCGAAGGCTGTGCACCGGCTCCACCCCCCTCGGCAGTATGTTCACGACCTTCGTAAGTTGTGTTAAGGCAACGAAAGACCGTGCGAGAAAAAGATATTACCCGAACAGAGTGCATCACTATCGTAAATACATCAGACAGCGCATTAAAAGAATACTAGTATCGAAGTAGTCAGCGTACCACTTTGCGAAATTTGCCTGATCTTCTCGAGGGTACGGATCTGCAGAAAGATATTAAGTCAACACCCGGTGGACCCGCGATCCCCTAGTCACCTTTGAAACCTAATAACTTAAGTAATGTCATTGAAGCCAATTATGTAACGAGCCTACCCATTCTTCGCCAGTGGAGTGCATGCGTGATCCAGTCTTTGTCTTGATCGGGATTTGGTGATATCCTTTTCGCGATGTGCTGGGTTTCGGAATTATGGGAATCGGAGCCGCGGCAAATGTCGACATGAACATGTCTTCCCATCGATTTGCACACCATATTGCACAGCATAGGGCCACCCTCGTCGTTTGAGGCGAATTTACGTCCTTCTAACTCGACGCTAGTGTCCTCGGAACCATCGATAACCCACCTTGTTTGTGACATGGATCCGTGGCTAGTCTCGTGTTCCTGCTGAGGATGCCCTGTACTATAATCAGCTACGTACGACTAGGACAGGAGGGTGAAACTGAACCAGATGGGAGCGTGCATAGATAACCGCAATTCCCACACCTAGCGCGAGTAAGGACCCGAGAGAAGCGGAGTTCGCTCGAGCTCACCGAGTATTGCAATAATGGAACGGTTTCTCGCCGTTGCTATGAGTGTGATGACCTGGGTGCTCGACCTCTCCGGGCTCGATAACCTTGACACAAGGAAGGCGCTTGGCAGCTAAAAATGACATGTTTTGAGAGGATAATGTCAAGGCTTCGAATAATATACCTTGCGTATACTGGACGCGATTTTCAGTTCTTAGTACTGTCCCTCTATGAATACGGGCTCACTTTTGTATACTGGAAGCTTCCATGCTTTCCAGTAAATGTAGCTTCGATGGCCTGAGGTTTTGTCTGAATTTCGCATATACCTGCGGTACACACAGAGCCGCAAGGGTGCTGTTTTCTAGAGAGCCTGTCCATGATATGTCACAGGAGGCAACGATAGACGTACCCGCAAAGGTGATTTTCGTTAGGATTCAACCCATGTAAGTGGCCACCGGTACACATTCGGTTGCATAATTGACAAGAAGCAGGGCATTCCCTGTCCTCACATTCGTGATCTCCGTGTTCTTTATCTCTGAAAGACGCGACGCCCCGTTAGTCTTTATCTCGCAAGTGTTGCATAACTCACATTGGGACGCGACACGTCCCAGGACATGTGAACATCTTTCCGTTCGGAAGACGCAGACTGGCCAAACGGCACGGCTGATACAACGTCAGGTCCAATCGAAAGCTACGCTGAAAGACGTACTTGACCGCACATATGGACCGGAGCCGAGCATAGGTGATCGCCCTCATGCTCAGTTGGCTAAGGAGCGACGTCAGAATGTGTATGTGGCACTACTTAAGAGACGGTGTTGTCACCTTAACACACTTCTCTGTACAGCCTCGCTTTCCGGAGTGCTCGCACAGCTCTCCGCATAGATGGACGCCTACGTGGCATCTTGTGTGAACTGTTTGAGAATGCTGGAAGGTATATGATCAATTAATTTTGAACCCACATGTGATCACCGGGGTGGCCGGCGCTGAGAAATCGTGACAGGTTAGGAGCGTTGTTGAGGGGAAACTGCGGACGAACGTACGTTTGGCCACAGGGCTGTGTAGGGAGAGCGTCTCGTTCACAGAAGGTACAGTCATGGATACATTTATGGTCCGTCAGACAGTCGTGGCCGTCTCTATGCAAACGACTGCTCCGCACACAAACCAAGTTGCAGGAACCACACTGCGACCGACAGATTTCGATGCTGGCACGAAGGTCTATGACAGCATTGTCGAATGTTCGTCTTAACTCTTCGATACTCGCGTGACTGCCTTCGAATCGCTCTACGTTCGATTCGAGCCAACTTTCGACATGAGCTACCCGCAGGTCGACGAGATGAGTTAAGTACTGCGCAAGGTCGGAGTGCCACGTAGAGTCGTCGACGTGTTGCCTTTGATGGGTCAGATCCCAGGATTCACGAAGAGTCGCGAGTCGACGCTCATGGTCAGCAAATGGAGTATCTGGCCCTGTGAGAATGAATCGCGCTTCGGTGTCCTCCGCTTCGATCACGACGTCCGTATCGAAGTTCTGAACTTCTTAGTCTGACGCAAGGCATCTTTGATTATAAGCGCACCTTCAGTGGGACTGGTTCGGGGTCGATCTCAGAAAATCCAGTTACCAAGGCATTTGGCAAAATCGCAAGAAGAGAATTCGCGCGGTGCATAGCCATAGTTTCTGAAATGAAGACATGAGGGAAGGAGAGTTTCTCAAGCCTGAAAGCGAGGCGAACATACGTGACATGGCCCCCCAATCGTTTGCCTATCGGGAATACCGCAGGTCAGTGACCACCTAGTTGTATAATTGCGTCGTTCGAACCTTCAATTTGGCCATGAGCGTCTTAAGCGTCAACAAAAACTCCCCCGCAGTATGATGCGACGTCGGTTGCTGGTCGAGAGCCTTTTTAACTTTCCTGAAAAGCTGGTAGAATTCCTTTGACTCGATCACAGGCCATGGGATGATCTTCAAATTCCCTGCGTGAAGGCGAGTGATGAAATTAGAGTCTTGTTCGTCCTCAACTATCCTCTGGAACTTGAGCGAAAATCTAGGCCTGCATTAGTGGAAAAAGGTCACATGCGCTTTGAGACTTACTCTTTCGTCACTTCGGCCTCATCTGAATCAATGACATCCTAGAATGGTGCGGAAGATAAGATTAGTGATATCATTATAACGGAGTTTACCTACTTTGATGATGACTAGAAGCGTGGACTGGAAGAGTGACGGATTGGAGGCCGGATCTAAAATGGAAGCGCTGGACTGGAACGACTGAAAGAGACCAGTAATATCTCTACTGAGGGCGAAATTATTTCGGAATAGAACCTACTCACGGCGCCCCCTCAACAGAAGAACGACGATCAAGGGTCAAGATATTTGCTTACAAGATTCGAAATAGCAGTGTTGAAAAGAACAAGAAGGGTATCCTCTTGCGCCGAACGCTCTAAGCTGTGTACACCTGTCATTCGCCGTAATTCAGATCAAGCGAACAACGGGTGATAGGTGACGTCAAGTCCACCTTCGAAATCCAGCGCGACTATAAGCGCGTCGTCGGTAGGAGAAACGGACAACCAGACCCCCTCTGAGAAAGGTCGGTCATCATCTTAAATCACGATAAGAACAAAAACCGACCTGTTGTACGCATCGCACTCCCCGCAAAGGAAGTGTCTACCAGATGATTAAGGGTAAAGCTCTTCCCCACGGACTGTTCCCCCATTGAGGACACAACTTTCACTGGCTAGGAACGCCGCGAAGTGGGCTCAGCATCGTCACTAGAACCACGATATAGGGAACTCACTTTCGAGGCCCAATACGACTGAAAAATCGACTCGTACCATCCAATCGACAAGCTGTCTACGATTCTGTTGACTTCCGCTCCCAGCAACGAGATCTCCAGTTGTGCCGACAGGACGCCATCCTTAAGTGGGACAAACCTGTTCTCGTGTGTGACCGCGATGTGAATGGGAATAAGACAGAGTAAGTCCGCTAGCCATTCACCAGCTCGGAAACGGGAGACCGGCCACTCCGGACTGGACAGGAATGCGCCTGCAAATGAAGTGAAGGTCCGTGCAGAGACAGTGATACCTTTGAGTACATCGCCGGTCGGTTTACGTGAGGTCTTTGTGAAACTGCGAATCATTTCCGAAAAGTAAAGCGAGAACGGGCGCTGATCGTCGTCAGTGACAAAAGTTAGTGTCCTCGGCTGCCGCTCGCTTGAAGATGTTATCGTACGCCGCTTCACCGCTGCCACCACAGGGAAACGAGTCCAGACGTCAGAGTGACAATCGATCAAGCAGTTGTGAGCCGTCTCTTTGCCATGGCTCGTTGGTGCCTTCGAACGCTGTTGTTGAAACGAGAACTCG
This sequence comes from Lactarius hengduanensis, assembly GCA_021525025.1. NCBI lineage: Eukaryota > Fungi > Basidiomycota > Agaricomycetes > Russulales > Russulaceae > Lactarius > Lactarius hengduanensis. Next base: position 20,574 of record JAKELI010000255.1, on the reverse strand, counting down.
GTCGCTTTGCACGTGATATTAAGGACGACAGATCGACAAGTCTGTGAGGTAACGTCGAGACCAATGAGATGGATGTTGTTCCGATTGACTATCGACGTGAGAAGCACAGTATCAAGGTCGACAGGAAAATCAGGAAGTGTGATAGGAATTCCGTCTGTGGAAGCGAATGTCGTCCAGTGGTATGCCGTTATGGTGGACACGCCTTCTCTTTCCTGAACGACGAGCGCGCATGATCCATCAGGAGAAGAATAGATCGCGCGTGGAACATGCGGTAGCTGTAGAGAAGCAGGTCTACGACGAAACGTTAGGTAAATCATGGAGAAGATATAAATCGCTGTACTTAGGCTGTAGCATCGTCAGGGAAAAGACTCTCGCCTGAGCACTGGAATCCACGAATAGTATCTCTTCGCGACCATGAACAAAGGCTGCGTGAACAATGGATACTCCGTTGCTGTAGAAAGGAAGAAGGTCAATTGCGGATCCCATCCCTCGCAAGGATCCACGCTCATCCTCAAACGCAAAGATATGGAGCTGCATCTATCGAAGATTTGTTACATAAGGGCGAAGGAAACGATCAGAAAGGAAGGCGTACCCTTGCAGATGAATAGACAGCTAACATGCGCTTCGACTCGTCAAGGGTAAAAAGGCAAGTTTCGCCAATCTTGTCCCGGTGGAAGAGCCTCGCAAACGATCGCCCTTGTATGGCAGCATCGATGCGGCTTAGACTCTCGACATAGATTACGATATTTCCATGAGGATCGACGAGGCCCAAGAGAATTCGTCCTCCTTCGAGGAGATGAACATATCTGAGTAGCGAGGGTAAGTGTGGGATGAACGAGATCAGCTGAGAACATACTTTACGACAGTTGATGAAGAGACACGGAACGAATGGGTAAGCCGTCCCTCGAGGATAGGTGTGGGTACATAGGATGGGTCGAGTTGCACTTTCTGGCTATCGTCGGCGCGCAGGCGCAAGAGATGAATACGATATTCTATCTCATCTTCTTTTAGAGACTCTTGACGGCCACTGATATAGTAAGTATCTGTTTAGGCAGGTGAGACACGCCCAGGTTGGAGAGAAATATTTAAACAAACCCCGGGAGAAGGACGATTTCCTGACTTTGAAGTGGTCGATGTAGACAATTATGCGCCTGCATCACGCTAGGTCATCAGCGCTAGCCCATTTCAATCCAATAGGAGACGTACGATGTGGAGCGCTGTGCAGATACGTCCTTCACTTGATGGACGAACTTGGACCACAACATCTGTACCTCTCCAGCCTCCTCCGCGTCCGCTTCTCGTTGAACTTGCTTGTCACATTCCTTTTTTTGCGTCAAAAGAATCTGCCGATTGACTCCGGACACCAAGGTTTCGACCTGTTTCGTGAGTAATGTATAGGCAGTTCCCTCGACGTCAGTCGCAGCCTCGTGTAGATAATGATCGACGGGAATAGTCTTGAGCTCCGAAAGGAACTGAGAATCTGACACCGAGGACGCACGTCTAATGGCGCTTTCCCACAAACCCTCTTTACCCCGTGAAGACCTAAAGAGACTTGGTAACCACGAAAACATGCCTTTGTCGTCCTTTCCAAATGCTTCGAGAGCTGCCAAGGCGCTCCTCTCGTCCTGCTGACAAAGGACAGCATCTGCCACGGACCGGGTCAAGTCCGCACTTGGACCATTCCCATCTTGCGAGTCCGAATTCAGAAGATGAAGGAACATCATACGTTTCTTCTTGAACTGAAATTCGGAGGCCCTCAAGTATTTCCCGAAGTCGGCTCCACGTATATTTCCCCACAATGTCTGCTCCATGCGCGGATAAAGAAGGAAAAGATCGCGAAGCGAATCTACGGCATATGTTGGGATCACCCGCTGGGGAACAAGAAAGAAGATTGACACTCTTACTTTCCGCATTGTTAGAATCACTTTTGGGGTCCGTCGGTTCGGCAGAACTCGATTCAGGCAAGAATCTCTCACGTCGAAGCGACCTAGCATCAGTTATAAGGGGGATAGCGCTCCGAGCGGTGGGAAAATGCTCACGGAAATGTCTTTAACAATTCGCCGATAATAGCTCTCTGCACCTTGACCCGTATGCCCTCAAAGTCTTGTTCGATTTTCGCATGTATCTCCGCTTTCCGCTGTGAAATGATCTGCTGGAATCGACGCTCTATCTCGTTCTTGCTTCTCTCCCAAGCTTCGTATTCCTTCGGGAATCGGGTCCTCAGGCCCAATGCCGTATGCAAGGACTTCAGCGACGCGCTGTCGAATTTCTCGGAAAGACATAACACAACTTCCTTTCCCCTGACAAGGCGATTCCATTGAGGTGTCGACCCGAAAGGCAACAAAACTTACAAACGAAGCCTGATCTGGTCGGCAGTCTGGTAATCGTGAGCAAATGGCTCAACGATCGTTCTCGCTGGCACGAATGTGGTCGTCATGAAACCTTGCACCTTCTCCCCATGAAGAAGCACTGGATAAAAGGCTCGTGGGTCGGCGTCCACCCCCGGTGGGGGGGCTTGATCGGTAATAAGGGGAGAGGACATCTTGTGATAAGCGGGGACGGATGTAAGTGTAGGGGAAGATTGTTGACAGATGGTAAACGTACCATAAATCCTGCTCGGACGACGACATTCTCTTCTTGATCCTTTGTTTTTGCCACCTTGAAATGATAGACTCGGCTTGAATCAGCTTTCTCCGAGTCGGTCGATGCGCCGTCGCTATCGTCACTGTCATCATCCTTGTCGGTTCCGTCGTCGTCCTCGTTCCACACAATTGCTCTTGAATGTTCACTCGAAAGCAAACAAATCAATTGATCGCACAGCTTGCTAAGGTACCTATGTAGATCCGATCGATCAGGAATAGACTCGGAAGACGGTGAGAAGATTGACCGTACCGCATGAATGTCACTCTGTTACGCTGGACGGGCGAGGCTGCACGGTCGTCCCAAGTGGTATCTTCCGGCCAGTACACGACATAGGCTTGCTCTTCGGAGGAAGACACGAATGAGCGCACAACATATAGTCCCGATCTCAGAGCTGGCTCAGAACTCCCAACCGCGTGTCCATTCCGTGGCACGAGCAATTTCTGTGCGCTGTCGGAGGCGTTAGCCCACCCACATACCAAAGAAAAAAAAGGTAAACGACGTACGTGCTGTCATCTACAGCCTTGATTTCACGGAGAAACCTCACGATCTCTTCTTTCGAACCATAGATCCCGAACGGCTTGAGAACAACGTTGTCTAATATTTTGAAGTTGACTTTTGTGATGGAAGAATAAGCACCCGGAGAAAGCGCGTTGATAAATTCTTGGAGAGATTGTTGAGCGACGACAATCTTGTCAACTGAAATGTTATGAGCGGAGGCACAATTGATATAAAGAACCGGGATTACCGAGACCGCTACTGCCTTGCTCTGTGATTAAATCGAGAAGGGGATACATCCCATTTACTGGGAGAGACAGGTCCTTGCCAGGGTGAGTTGAATCCGTGGACTGCACTTCGCTAATGCCTATCGGGCTCATGGGTCTGAGGCTGGTAGCGCCCGGCTGCTGTCACGAATGTAGTGAGTAATCTCTCACACAAACAGCGTACTGTAGAGACTCTTGCCATCGACTATATCTGAAGGCAGTACGTCAGGCACTGCGATCCAATGACATAGATAGCAGGCTATCTTACCAGGTGTGTCGTGTTCAGTGTTGGGCATGATGAATTCAGGCGCTGTCTTTTTGATGAGGGTGTTTGTGGATGCCAATGTTCAGTGTAGGCAACTTGAACAGTGTTACTGTTGATGGCGTCAAAGGTGTTGTTGGTACTATGGGATGCCCATCGACGATATCGCCAGTATCGTTATAAGGGATCGAGGGCAGTGACATTATTTTTCAAGTCAGGCACTTGGTTGGAATGACGTATCGTCCATGCAGCCTTCCTTCACATCTTTCCCCTATCACAGGCAGGTGAGAGAGGTGACACCGGTGACATCTGACCTGACACCTTCAAAGAGAAGCGTGTTGGAATATACCTTGAGTGAGACTTTATTTCAGTTTGTTCTTATCGGTCTATTCCATGCGGACGCCTGTGCAACCCGCGCGATTGTTTCGCGTTTATGTCTCGGTTTATTGACGTTCGGATGCCCGGGCCTCGCGCCCCTGGTCCCGTCGCATCGGCCGACCACTGGCATTCGCTCATCCCCGTCACCGAGCACAAAACTTCGTAGTGTACAGTTTTATTCTCTTTTAATTATAAATCCTCTCGTTCTGAATAGGATTGAATATCAGTTTCTTCTGTCCTGAGTGTGCGTGTCCCCTGATAAGCATTGTGCTTCTCTTGGCGCTTCTGTGCCGACATCGCTCGCGCACACCATCACTCATTTCTATTCACTATCTAATACATTCCCTCATAACTTAACAAAGCGCAAAGTTCTAGGAAGACCCGTTATCAGTCCCCCAATTTTTGTATCGTTATTCTTCTGAGCGGTATAGGAAAGACAGGCACGGGTACTGGGACGAGGCACTACGCAACATTTGAGAATCAGTGTCCACCAATGAGGATGTCGTTGTTGTTTACTTTGAGATTGAGGGCTCCATTTAGGCTGCATCGATAGACTTGGTGTCCGCACAGTGGTAGATTAGAACTCGTTGAGCCGCACCTCTCAAAAAAACCGCACCACAAACTCGTGCATCAAGTCCAAGATCAAGTCGTGCACAGCCCTGGGTGACAATTTTGCACTTTTCCAAACTCCTCGGCACAGTCAACTTGGACCCGTGTACGCTCGAAAGTCTATTCGTCGCAGGATTGGAGGTCAAAAAGCATACACAACTTCCTGGAACCTGATGTCGTCAACGATGTTGAGCCAGTTGAGGACACTAAGGGCGTTGGGAATTTGGTTGGACATTGGTCAAACAAAGCAAGAACCGCGGGTATACTTATGTGAGATCTCAAATAGTTTAACAAAAGGGTCTCTGTGGGGGGGGGTCTCGTGTGAGCTATTCTCGGGAAAGAAGGGTGACAACGTGCACTTCCGGGGTCATGTGGGAGTTGTCTCCATCACCGCCGTAATTCAAGTTGAGCGGAATTCCCCTTTGCAGACTCATCTAAGCTCAAGCTTCGAACCCTCACGCCGGCCACACGAATCAACGATAAGGATTCAGGAACCTCACAGATCAGAAGTCGCATGTTGGCCGCGTGATCATTGGAGCAGCATCAGCGGAGAAATATCTGATCGTTCTCTGGGATTCTGGGCATCTAGCAGCCGAGACTAGGGGAATGACCTGTACACATGCTCTATACCCTCTTTCCCCGTCCTGCCTGCTTAGGTCAGAGTTCTGAGACCGCAGCACCACAGGGGGCTGGTACAACAAGCTGCCGCCCTGAAAAACAGTTGTCTGAGAACGGGTGAGCTCAGTTCAAGTTTCCATGTCTTCTGATAAATACTAATATAGCATCTGAGGCCTGAATGTCAATGTCTTTGTGAGTTGTAGAGACGCATGTCGCCCGCCTCGGCTTAGTAACGACGTAGATCCTAGGATTGAGCTGTGCGCGGGGGTCCCCGACGCACGAGGGCAAGTCGTAGTGACGCTGGGCATGGTAGGACGATCGATGGATCGTACATAGTCGTCACACAGTAGACGCGATATCAGCCAAAGAGTGTAGTACATACAGTACGCTACAGTAAGAAAAATTAAAAATCGAGGGTGGGAGATGAGAGCACGTCCGGGGCACGGACCCAGCCTGAAGAGCTCAATTCCGGGGGTGTCCAAACCCAGGTGAACCCCTCGGCGACTTCGAGAAGTATGACGAATTCCTACTGGTCTCAAAAAGAGACCATGTTGCTGCGCTCTAAGGACCGATCGACTCAGCTTTAATACCTCACGATTTTGTGCTCTGATAGCCCAGAGGGCTAGTAAGGCGACGAGGGTCACACAAGCTCGCCTCGCGTAGACGTGGAGCCTCAGGGAACTGCTGTACGGCCGAACGCAAACAAAGTCAACCCTACCTAGTTGCGAATACTCCAATTCCCAGTTATCGAGGACGACTTCCAGAGGAATGTGTGATATGTCCCGCTGCATCTTCTAAAGTCGGTAGTGTTGGTCCGCCCTTTGTTCGACCAGGTCAGCCTAAGCTAAGCGATCACATGTAAGAATTAACAATGGCAAAAGTCGCATATACTTGAAGGTTTTGTGGTTGGCATCTTGCGAGTACCGTTCGTTATGGACCTTGCCTCGCGCTGCCCAGGTACCGCGAAAAATCAGCTAGTACAAGCGTGCGATGTCTTATCTACTGTCGTTTTGTGACACGTGTGGAGATGTCGACGAGGGGTCCTCAAAGAAAGGGTGGTGTGAGCAGCGCGGGCTACTTGCTTGCCACTCGGTGAGGCCTGGTGAGACTGATGGAACGTGTCGTGGCGAACAACAATGCTCCGCCGTTGCATCCGGCACTACCAAGCGAAAAGTGACCTAGCGTGCGCACCAACCAGGTATTGTGCTAAATGTCGTCGTCGTGCGGGTCGATGTCCGTAACGTCAAAGCGACCAAAGCTCGAGCCTAAGAGTGGTTCAGAATGTGCACTATGTAGCGAAGACTGTGAGGTAGAATAGCGGCGAAAAGCTAGAGGCCGTACTGATCTGGACAGAGGGCTCGACGAAGGGGACACTAAGTCAGAGATCTCCCAGGGATCAGAACCTGACCTTTTGCCTTCGTCATGGCAGAACAGACGTACAGTGGTTGGGCATTAAGTGGAGTTTGGGGACGAGTAGAGGGACTGTCGCAAGTCGGGCCGTGTTCGTTCATTTGTCAATCCCTTTGGTGATTTGTCGTGGACGTACGGGCGGACAGAAATGGAAAAGTCCTGCTGCAGTAGCGGGTGAGGGAAGGAAGAAGATGAGGGTTGGAGAAAAGGCCAAGACGAAACAGGGGAAAGCCGTGATGCGCGTGATGACGTGACAAAGCAACGGAACGGAACGGAGCGAGGCCGGTCCGTGTGACGTGCGACACGCCAGCGACCGCATCTCATGGGAGCTACGCAACTTGAGTCATCTCTTCCCCGATTTCTCCAACCCTCCCAGTCGCCGTTGCCGACCCAGCCCCCCGGGCCTGTGCCCGTGCATGCAACGTATAGCCACGGACGACCTTTCGGGCAGGCGCAGGTGTTGTGGTGGCCATGGACCCCGAAGTCGCAAGGTGGTTCTGTCGTCCCTCGCACAGTCCTACTTTTCATCCCTGGTCCGTGTACCCGAGCCCTCCTTTCCTTTCCCATTTCCTGGCTCACCCTCGTTCTTGTTTCTACTGATACGCGGTTTATCCTTTCTCAGGAAACCCAGGGCTGCTCGACGTCTACATTCCTTTTTTGGACGCGATATACTCTGAGGCCAACTCTTCCGTCACCATCTTCGCCCACGCGCACTTGGGCTTGTCCTCTTACATCGGCGGCGATCGCTCGTTCCCCGACACTTCTTCCGTAACCCTGCCTGCGCAAATACAGGCGCACGTCGAGTTCCTCGACGAGCTGCTCGCCGCGTACGGTCCCGAGACGAGCGTGCTCTTTGTGGGACACAGCATCGGCGCTTGGTTCATCCAGGAAATGATGAAGGCCCGCGCTACTGATCTGCGCTCCCGTAAACGCGTCGGTGCGTTTATGTTAACCCCCACGCTGTCCGAAATAGGTGGGAGCCCGAATGGTAAAACACTATCGGTACGCACATTTACAGTTGCAGTTCCCGACATATAGTCCGTCTCACGTTCTCACCTCACTGTTGATGCACGCAGCCATTCTTCCGCCCGCCTTGGCCGCGCGCCCTTGCGTATCTCTCGCTCCTCGTGCAATACACTCCCCAGTGGGCCCTCCGCCTCGTCCTGCATTCCTGGCCAGATGGCCAACTGCGCTTCCTGCATCGCTTCCTTCAAGCACCCGCGGCTATCTACGCGTCTCTGATAATGGCAGATGACGAAGTAAAGACCCTGCTTGATCCCGACGTCGGCTTCCTCCACGAATTTTCAGGCAAAATCTGGTTTTACTACGCGGAGAGGGATGGCTGGGTCGGTGGGCAGCGAGAGGTTATCCTGCGCGCCTTGCGCGGAACGCCTGCGGAAGTGCAGGTAGTCCATGGGCGCAGTGATATCCCGCACGGGTTCTGTCTCAGTACGGGAATCTTTTTTTGTCTTTGTCAAGTTGAGGTTGTTGACCCTTTCCCTTTGCCAGACCATAGCGCTGATGTAGCCTCGCAATGTTTGAAATGGATGTATGCAGGGGGATTCTTGTAGGACGTCGGTAGCACCCGATGAGCCTTACCACCCCCAAATGTTGTCGTTTTAGTTCCACTCACAGTGCCGCAGAAAACATAGATTCTAGACTAGAGTTACGCGTTAGTACCATCAGGTCTAGTCGACGGTTTCAACGCTACATGTGGAAGGGGATTATAGTAAACACCAACACCGAGCAGCGGCCCGCCCCCGACAATGCGGCATAACCGCTAGGACTCGATCCCTCTCGGGATGAGTGAGTGCAGACATCATGCGCTCAATTAAAAAAATTAGACCATTCGGAAGATGCACGGTCGAGCGCTTACCCATTGCTCAAGTATGACTCCCATCTTCTCTCAGCTTCAAGTTCCGTGCAGATAGTAAGGCGGACCCTGCTCTCGGCCAAAAAACGTCGACTTGTAGGAGTTCTCAGACAGGTCCTGACGATCCGTATCCGCCATTGCCCACATCGTCCCGGGTCGCGACGATGCTTCGGGACCCGCAGTAATGCCCTACTGGCATCGGCAGGGCTCCCTTCTGTGATCTCAACGGCCTTTCTTCAGTTCGTCGTTGATTGTACTGAGAAACATCGGGAAAACCACTCCCTGTAAAACCCGTTCTAATTAACACTAATCCATTAAACGCGCTAAGAAACTGCAAATCCGAGCGGGCGCCTGTTGTCCAGAGAGCGCTATTAAGAATCTATTAAGCGTATGATAAATTTTTCTTAATTACTTCCAAAATTTTGGTACATGTCTGTCATGGGGGGTTTTTTTTGGGCATGTCCGTCGGCATTCCTCAAGCACCATTGAACCCTCTTTGTGCGCAATTACAATCCAGTGCGTGTGTGCGCAGACCACGGCAGTTTGCACTTCTCAGTAGTGCCAATTAAACTCCTCCAAAGTGGTACCTTCGTTACTGACCTCGTACGATGTTATGAGAATGTCGTACTTTTTTTGGCTTTGGAACGAGCCGTTGCCGTTCGCGAGCGTTGTGGTCATCGCCTTGCCATTGATGTCGTCGTCATTACCACCTGATTGCGGTCGTGGTAGTGGTGATTGCGGTCGTGGTAGTGGTGATTGTTGCCATCCTCGTGTCCCGCTGCAACCACGACCGGCCATCGTCGTCGCCCACATCCTCATCGTGGTTGAGTCGCGCTGTACAGCCCATCTTGCGTCGGCGGAATACCCCAGTGGTGGCGTAGTGGTGGTCCGGGTTCGGGTTGGGTTCGTATGTGGCGACGTCGGGTATGTTAATCGGGGTCACGCAGGGCCGAGACATCATCATAGTGGAAGTCATTGCTTGTGGCCGGCATCGTCGTCGAAGTGAGGAGGTTTCTGCCATCGTCACACGCTCCACAGCAAATAGAAGACGGCGAGCACAACGGCACCAAGAAGGCGCCTGGCGTAGCTCGTCGGCTTCACCTCTGCATGGAGGTATGGTGCACCAGTGGACTCTGGTGTGTGCAGGGAGAGGCGGGAGAATGGAGCGGAAACACGGAATCAAAAAAAAAATACAGCAAGTCACGTTTATGGTTGATTGGTCGGAGCGTGGGAAGCTTTTCCCGCACCGCCCAACGGCCCTCATCCATTTCAACTTCAACTTTCCCGGTGTACTCTCCTTCCCTGGACCGTCCTCCATCCCGTCCTCCACTTTCTGGGCCTGCCCGCCGCACATCATCCTCCCTCATAATGGACTCAAGGCAACCGGGATGTTGCCCCTCCAATGGCAAACCCCGGAATGGGAGAAAACAATCGTACGGTTTTTTTTTTTTTTTTCCTCTTCATTTATCCCACGAAACATTCTGATATTACCTGCAAGCCCTACTGCCTCACAACTGCCGTGGCTCTTACAACTACAAGCATTCAATGTACAGAGACGACGTCACCGCTGCTACTACCATCCCACCCATCGCCACGTCATCAAACAGTAGTAAGTCCAAACACGGCTATGACGCGCTGACTCAATTTTTTCCTCCATGGAGACCTAAGGCTGCGCGAGATCCTTGTGGAGAAGCACAAGCACGGCGTGGCGATTCGTGAGGACCCCAAGGCCGTGATAAAGTTGTGGAAGGAGGCTGATCGCCTCAATGCCATCCTGAGCGCCAACACCAAGGCGTCTGCCCGGGTACGTGTTCACGTCACGGCATCTGGAAAAGGGTATCGCCAACTCAATGAAAAAAGGTGGAAAGCCTTTTGAACGATATCGACTTTAGCATGAAAGTGACGCGCCAGGCGTTTGAAAGTGCTTACGCGGACATGAAAGATCGGTTTGTGCAGCCAATTTTCGACTCCTTGAATAACTCCAACTTGACTTTGGTATGTATTCTGCCTTTGCGGCGTGAGTAACATGCTAAAGTAGTGCTGATAGGCCGATATCGACTCAGTTAAGTTATATTGACGGGGGGGGGCGAATTCTGATGAAGCTGCCGTCGTTGCCACCGCACTGGCGTCGCTCCTGACAGTTCCGCACCAAGAGCATCAAACTCTCGGACATCGCCCCGTATGACGTCCAGCTTATCTCGCCGAGCACAAGAGCGTGGACCCGCCTGGTGTGCGTCCGCGCATGATCACGTCGATGGCATTTGTGAGGGGCTCGTGAACGTGACCGTCAAATTTAGGTCTGTCACGCCGATGGGGCTCGAGCAGAAGCGTGAAGCGCGGCAATGGGTAAGCCTCTCTCTGGTGACCCCTGTGAGGCTCAGACATTCGCGTAGCTTGATCAAGATGGAAGCAGAAGAGGCCGCAATCGCCGCCCGAGAGAACAGTGGAATATCGGTGGCAAAGTAAATGGTAAAGTACAGCAAATGTTCTACACATCCCCGTTTTGCGTGGTTCTTACATTTCGTTGTATAATAGACGTCCTCATTTAGATGGGTGAGTTCCACGTTATCGTCCATAATGCCCACCAGATGGTTCTGCTTGAAGCCAAACAATGGTGAAGGTGATGAATGTTCCAATCTTCGAAAGACAGGTCGAAGTCCCGAGGTGCTGCAACCGGCATCACATTGTCTATTGTATGTCTTCCATAATTTTGACAAACTGAGTCGCCTTCACCGTTAGTTGATGTGACAATGCCAGTGGCTGTCACTAATCTAATGCAGGCGAGGCGCATGGTGCGACTGTCTAGTAGCACGCCAACGGTACCTCTGCAAGCTAGTCACCTTATAGTCAATATGTTTTTCTTTACATGTACATTATGCAATTTGAATGAATAGATCCTTCTGAATGAAATCTGAATGAGACATTTCTTGAAATTTTTCACGAAATTAGTTCAAACTGAACGCGAATGATTGTTAATTATCATAGGACTTAATTAAGACGGCAAATGGGCGCTAACTGCTAATTAATCCTAATTAACACTAATTAGCGAGGGGGAGTTTTCCCGATGAACGGCCCGGGGAAGTCGCGCGATACTCTACAGTCTTCGATCCTGAGATCTCCCCTGAGTCCCCTTGAGTTTCCTCAAGCTTGTTTACAGTTTGTTTACTAATAATAATGTTTCTCATCGACCGTACTGGATCCTCTATAGTCACTCTATCACTGTCAGTTTAGCGGGTCTGAGGCGGAGTGAGGAACGAGGAGCATAGTCTTTATGCGAGGTGGCCCATTCCTCTCTTCCGTGCCGCCACCTGTCCATCCATTTTCTCAACCGGTTCAAAGAACCGTAACTCTTTTGTCTGTGCCGACACCACGCGATTCGTAAGAATTGGCCCTACTCCCAGCTCATTTACTTACGCCTTGTAGTAGTTTATTTTATCTAGTCATTATAAGTCAATAGAGTTGTCGCCGTAAGTTACACGCGCGCGATCCCTGATTTTTACTTATTTTAAAAAACCCATCTCCTTGCGCATCAGAGCGTGGAGCCGTATGAAGCACTTCAACTTACAATGACGTCTGCCCAACCCGATATCCCTGAGGTTGTTCTATATGTACTAGGTTCCTTGTGCCGGTGCCGGTACTGTCACGCGCAGGAAGGCACGTCGTTTGGAGTTCATTCGGAGTTCAGGCGCATGCCAACAATCAGCCTGAGACGGCGGAGCGGTGGTCCCTTGAGTGGTTATAAACAGGAATTGTATTTGTGAAGCTAACTGCAGTTGAATCTGCAGTTGAATACAGCAGGTCGAGCTTAGTAGGGCCTGAGATGTTACATGTCTTAAGTACTACGGTCGAGTCAGCTATCACACATGGATCGGGTCACGTAGTCGGATCAGAGAGAAAGTGAGTCATAATCGAGTCAAGCGTACCAGGTGCTCGCGAACGCCAGTTTTCCCTAGTGTGAATCTACCGGCCGCCCAGTTCCTGAAGTATTTCCAACGAAACGTGAGGAAAGCAGATTGCCACGCGGTTTTGCGAGTGACTCAGCAAACCCTTGGAACGTCGTCGTCAGGCAGATCTGGTCAAGTCGGTATTATATTCATAGAGGCTACATTCCGTTTGATTGCTCACCGGGTCAAGAGCTGTTGTGAAAGAAGAAGGAATGTTGACCGTCAGCACGCCCTCCGGCACAGTCTTCTGTACTTCTTCAGCGATGTCGACCATCCTAGTGAGCGAGGAACGACGAGGGATCTTCTCGACCACGTATGACAATGCAGAAGTTATAAAACTTTGTCCGAAGGCGATAGCATGGAACAAAAGCGGTTTCCTGGAGTGTCCGTCATTATCTGTCATCGGAAAGTGATATTGATAGTGAACAAACCCTCGGTTTGAGGCAGCGCGACAGATGTCATAGATACACTCGTCGCTGATTTCCGACCAACCATCGGACAAGAAAATCACAACAGGCGTTCTACGATTCCCATCAGCGTCTTACATAAACTGGGCAAAAATATGTTCACGGGCAGCAGAAGTCCGTACCTTTCGTTACTCCAATGTAGTGATGTGCATGGCCCGGCTTCAAGCCAGAAGCCGGGCCGGGCCAAGCCCTTTTAGGCCGGGCCAAGCCAAGCCGTGGTAACGGCTTAGAAACGGCTTTGGCCCGGCTCAGAAAAGCAAAAAGCCAAAGCCAACAGCTCAAGCCGGGGCTTTGGTTATGTAAGTGACCACATCGTTCATCAGCGGTTCTCGTGAGTACAAATGTTGGTCCTGCATTCTCGCGCCCAAATGGCTTACCAGCATTCTTTTGTTGTCCTTAATGTGTTCCTCCTTAGTGACCCCTGCACCTGCCCCTTGTGCTCCCCAGTGTACCGCACTTGCGCGCGGCCTTAGAAACCCGAACCCGACACATTGGAGACACAGGTGGACACTTAGACAGAGTTTTGCGCCACGCAGAAGCGTGCGTAACCGTTTCCGATGATCTTCAACGAACTGACCCAGTAGGTTCCGAGTAGTCGCTCCTAACCTCGCCGCACTTGCGCGCGGCCTTAGCCGCTTTACCCCGACGTGCTTCCAATACAAGCGGACGCATATTCAAAGTTTTGAACCGCGCAGAAGCGTGCGCAACCATTTCCGATGACCTTCGATGACCCTACCCAGCAGGCTCCGTATAGTCGCTCCCAACCTCGCCGCACTCACGCGCGGCCTTAGCTGCTTTACCCCGGCGTGCTTCCAATACAGGTGGACGTATATTCGAAGTTTTGCACCGCGCAGAAGCGTGCGCAGCTGTTTCCGACGACCTTCAATGACCCTACCCAGCAGACTCCATGTAGTCGCTCCCAACCTCGCCGCACCCGTGCGCGGCCTTGACTACTTGAACCAACTGCGTTTCCAATTCAGGCGGACACTTAGACAGAGGTTTGCGCCGCGCAGAAGCGTGCGAAATTGTTTCCGATGACCTTCAACGAGCTGACCCAGTAGGTTCCAAGTAGTCGCTTCCAACCTCGCCGCACTCGCGCGCGGCCTTAGCTGCTTTAACCCGACGTGCTCCCAATACAAGCGGACATATATGCGAGGTTTTACGCCGTGCAGAAGCATGTACAGTTATTCACGACGGCCTTCGGCAACCCAACCCAGTATGCCCTGTGTTACCTCTCTCAACCTCGCTGCACTTATGCGCGGCCTTAGTTACTCGAACTAAATGCGTCCATGATTCAGGAGGACACCTAGACGGAGTGTTGCGCCGCGCAAAAGCGTGCGCAATTGTTTCCGACGACCGTCGACGACCCGACCCAGCAGGCTCCGTGTAGACGCTCCCAACCTCACCGCACCTGCACGCGGCCTTAGCAATTGGGCACACACGCGTCTGCGATCATTGCGGACCTACATACGACATTTCGTGCCCCGCGGCGGCCTGCACGACCAGTGCAGTGCCAGAAGAGCAGGAAAGCCAGAGTCTGGGCCAGAGCGGCAACACAACGGGAACAGCGGAGCACAGCAATACAGCATGGTGGGCTGTGGATTAGATTCGGATTAGGTGCTTGTACTGTAAACACAACTTTTGTTATTCATCTATGGAAGCCGCGGCTTGGGCCAAGCCAGGCCGGAGCCAAGCCGTAAGTGGGGGCTTTGGCTTGGCCTGGCATTTTCGAAAGCCGGAGCCGCCTTGGGCCGGGCCAAAGCCGGGGCTTTCAGGCCAAGCCGGGCCGGAACATCACTACTCCAATGCGAAGTCATGATGTCCTGTGTTCTCATGAGCGCAGATATGAAGTCTGTACCACCACCAGCTTCGTATTTTACGACCTCGTTCAATAGATCTTCAGGAGAGCTCGTGAAATCGTTCTCGAAACAGGTTGTGGGTGCGGAATCGAAGAGAATCAGGCTGTATGCGTCCTTCCTAAATCCGCCGCCCGACTGTCCGACGCGGTCAAAAGTAGCCTGGCGGGCGATCCAAAAACTATAAAGCGATGAGAAGACCGCCCCGAGTCTGTTATTTGCCCTCGATCCGATGAGATTGGACCCAGGGGCGTTGAGGAGCGGTTTTTGATCAGTCCACGACATGGATCTAGATCTATACCAAGAACATTGGGACAAAGATTAAGGAAAGCGTGGGATACACACTTGTCAATGACAAATATCCTGTTTTAATTTTAAAATATGTACGACAGAAACCAGAGACAGACCACTCACACATGGAAGGCTGGTTGCAGAAGCGCGGGATTTTTGCAGGTAAAGTGGTGGCCATCTTTCGATATATATCCAGGGCCGGGAGACGATTCTTTGGTACTTAAAGGCGCATGGAGAATCGGCAGCGTGCAGCTTGACGGCTGTGCTTTGGTTCCACCAACTTCGGTTGTATGGTCAGGACCTTCGTAAGTCATAATTAAGGCAACGAAAACCGCGCGACGAAAAAGCTATTACCCGGGCACAATGCATCGCTATCATATAGACATCAGACAGCGCATTATAAGAATTACAAAGCAGCCGGCATACCACTTTGCGAAATTTGCCTGATCTTCTCGAGAGTACGGATCTGGAGAAAGATATTGAGTAAAACAATACCCGTGGAACCGTGGTCCCCAGTCACCTTTGAAACCTAGTAATAACATGAGCAATGTTGGTCAAGGTATCATCTGACGAGCCTACCCATTCGGAGCCAATGGCGTCCATGCGTGATCCAGTCTTTGGGCTGATCGGGGTTAGGAGATATTATCTTTGTGATGTGCTGAGTTTTGGAATTATGGGAATCGAAACCACGGCAAATGTCAATGTGGCCATCAACTTGCACACCATATTGCACAGCAATGGTCCCCCTTCGTCGTTTGATGAAAAATTGTGTCCCTCGATTTCGAGGCCTGTCCCGTTGGGATCGTCGACAGCCCACCTCGTTTGCGACATGGATCCATGGCTGGTCTCGTGTTCTTGTTGGTGATGTCCTGCGCTCATGTCACATCAGCATTTTGTTCAAGGACTGGACGACCTGGATGTACTGGGAGAACTGGAAGATATTTGCCAGTCAGTTCCCAGACAGGTTCCAGAATGCCAGAGGTCAATGTTGTTTCCAGATCTTTGACTTTCTGCCAGATGTCCTGCCAGGTAAGACCTGTCTTTCACTTTCTTTCCAGGCATTGTTCCAGGCGGACCAGGCCTCACTTCATTTGTCAGACCAGACGAGAAAGAGCTTGTATCTACCACCTAACCAACACAATATGGTAGAGGGAATAACAAAAGGAAGAGTGGTCGCACAAGCCCACATCGCCGAGCTCCTCTCCCTCTCCCCACCCGTCACGCTCCCTTCCCCAATCTCCCCCGCGCCGCCGCCGCCGCCCACAACCCCAGACGACGACGCACAGGCGCAGGCGCGCCCACCACTCAACACGCCCGACGAGCTCGCGCTCCTCCTCAGCATCACACACTGCGCTGCAGGGCACCCCACCGAGGCGCGCAGGTTCCTACGCGACGCGCACGCGCGGATCCCGAGCACAGGGAGCACGTGGATCGGCGGTGTGGCGCTCTTTGAGCTCACGGTGCTCGAGCTGCGCGAGGCGCACCGTCTCGAGCACGATGGCGAGGGCGAGGGCGAGAGCGGCGGGACGAGCAGCCCGAGCTCAAGCGAGGAGGAGAGCGTCAGCAGCAGCAATATCAGCGGCGGCGTCGCGGCAGGGGTGTACAGCGCGGGTCGGGCGGGCGGCGGGATCGGGGAGCTGAAGCTGCGCATGAACACGCTTGCGGTGCATGATGGGACGTCCCAGACGCGCTGGAGGAGGGTCCTCAAGGAGGCTGAGGCGCTGCTTGATTCTGCGATGAGCCTGTCTGGGAGCGAGGTGGACCTGAGCTCGCGGGTCGACATGGGTCACCCGCGTGTCGAACGGCCTTGACCCGCGTATGGTACAGGTGGAGATGTCTTGACCATCCCCGGTCAAGCTACTTCTAAAAAAGTTTCGTAGTTTCAGCGTCGAAAGTGATGAAATCGCGAGCAAAAACAATGATGAGAAGGGAAGTGTCATGTGTGAAGAATTCGAGACGACGGCGCCGTCGACACAGTCCATAGTAGATAGAGACGGTTCAACGGCAATAGATTCATGTATGTACAAATTAGACGACACTTCGAGTACCAAGAAGTACGACATTCAACCCTAAAAGTCTGCAAAGTATGGATTTTCGACAGTGCGACGCCGGAAGCGCATATGGTCATTATCTACCGTTTCCTTGATATACCTTAGGCACACCGGGTGAGCAAGTCGCATTTATGAGTTAAGAACGATACTCACATTTGCCAGCCAGGACTGTCCCACGCTGGGCCATATTGCTCTGAGGTTGAGTGTGCGGCAAACCACTCCTCAACCATTCTCCAGAAATAGCCACTTTTTTGACGATTGGTACTACACTCGTGCTTCTCTTCACGTGAGCCATTGTTAGTCGCAATTGATCCAGTGCTGCCCCCTGGCAGTAGTACGTAGTCGTCGTCTCCATCTTCATCCGCTTCTCCAACACCAAGGAGGTCGGGATTATCAAGTGCAAAACGGCGCTAGAGGGTTTGGTGAGAGACGACGCATGTTATACGGAGTGCTGTTACATACCAGGATCACCACGTGTTGAATGGTGTGTGCGTTGATGACACGGGTGACATTTGAGGGTTGGAAACGGGTTGCGACTTCATAAACGAAGTCATTCAAAGTGAAATTCTTGCTGTCATCGTCACTGACGCTGTTACGAATCTGCCAATTTATGAGTAACGCTCTGGCAGGAAATGACAATGGAACATACCAGTTCAGAATACTCGTCGCGCACACTGGAACAAGCATGCTTGATTGCGCTAGTGATTAGCA
Organism: Lactarius hengduanensis; assembly: GCA_021525025.1. NCBI lineage: Eukaryota > Fungi > Basidiomycota > Agaricomycetes > Russulales > Russulaceae > Lactarius > Lactarius hengduanensis. Next base: position 2,700 of record JAKELI010000255.1, on the reverse strand, counting down.
CAGGTAACCCCGGGGTAAAAATTTTCAACCCGTACCTAGTGATTGAAAGTCCGGTCCGGTCCGGTTTTTTTGCCTAATTTGGAAAGACCGGGACCGGGACCGATCCATCGGTTCATCCCTGAGCCCCAAAACCGGACCGAGCCGACAGGAGTCGGTCCTACCCGGTTGCCGGAATCTCAAAGACCGGTCCTCGCGGTCTAAACCGGCTCATCCTGAGCCGGTCCCAACCGGTCATGGACCGACTGCAACTGCGTCATAACAATAACATTATAATTCATTTGTACTTGTGCTACTACAACTGGTGCAAGACTATCTAATATAATGTAATACAGGCCTCATCGCCATTGCTGCCCTTACAGTCGTCGTTGCAGTCGTCATCGTGATCGGCGGCGTTCTGCCATGGGACGCAGCACCGCGTCGCAGCCTGGCAGCCGTCGGTTGCTGAGCCGCCATGGGTCACGCTGTCGCCTTAGTCGTCGTCGTCGTCGTCGCCGTAGTCGCCATGATCGTCACCGTCGTCGTCGTCGTAGCCGTCATGGCTGTGGTGGCCGTACGCGGTCGATTGGTGAGCCGCCATAGGTCGTCGCCGACTCGTCGCTGTAGTCGCCCGCCGTAGTCGCCGTAGTTGCCCGCTGTAGTCGCCGTAGTCGCCATAGTCGTCGTACCCATCGTCATGGCTGTGGTGGCCGTGGTGGTTGGCGCGGTTGTTGTAGGGGTCTTGTCATCCGTCGCAATCTTCAAGCCGTCCGGTCGTCACGTGGTGGTAGCGTTGGCCAACTGCCACACAATGGCTGCGGCTGTCGTTGTTGTTGTTGCGGTCGTCGTCGGCGTGGTTGTGGTCGGCGTCGACAGTGTTGGTCGTCGTGGTCGTAGTGTTCAAGTTGGCGATAACCGGTTGAGACCGGTCCTAACCGGTCCCGCGGCGGTTCAGCCACATGCCAAATCCGGATGAACCGCAACGGTAAAGTTCCCAGGCCAGACGGACCGCAACCGAAGGTCCGGTTGCAACCGGTTGCGGTCCGGTCCGGTCCCAGTTTTTTTCCGGTTCATGGGACTGGACTTTCGAACACTACCCGTACCCGTACCCGTCTAAACCCCGTGACCCTCCACAAGGGTACGGGTATTGACGGGTACGGGTGAGGGGTTTGGCGGGTACAAAGGGTCACTCAAGGGTCACAAGGGTTCTGTACCCTCGCAACCCGTGCACTCAAGATATACTACAATAGTACTATTAACTTATGTGTATGATACAGTCTATACTATATGTAAACTAATAAGGCCAGCGCGCCGTCGGTGTTGCAGCGCCAGGGCGCAGCATCGGTGTCATAGCGCGACGGCGTTCCGGCGGTGTCATAGCGCGACGGCGTTCCGGCGGTGTCGTAGCGTGCGACGCCGCATCGCTGTCGTAGCATGCGGCGTGCCGTCGGTGTCGTAGCGTGCGGCACGCCGTTGCTGTCGTAGCGTGCGGCGCGCCGACGTCGGTGTCGTAGCGTGCGGCACGCCGTTGCTGTCGTAGCGCGCGGCGTGCCGTCGTCGGTGTCGTAGCGTGCGGCACGCCATTGCTTTCATAGTGCGCGGCGCGCCATTGCTGTTGTAGCGTGCGGCGCGCCGTCGGTGTCGTACCATACGGCACGCCATTACTTTCGTAGTGCGGCACGCCGATGCTGTCGTAGCGCACGGCGTGCAGTCGCAGTCGTAGTGTGTCGGGCGCCATGGGTGTTGTAGCGTGCGACGGAATGCCAGTGCGCCGCGCCGTCGGCGTCGTAGCGTGCCATCGCTGTTGTAATGTGCGGCACACCGTCGGTATCGTAGCGTGCAGTGCGCCATCACTGTCGTAGCGTGCAGTGCACTGTCAGTGTCGTCGCGTGCGACGCCGCATCGCTGTCGTAGCATGCGGCGCGCCGTCGGTGTCGTAGCGTGCAGCGTGCCGTCACTGTTGTAGCGTGCGGCACGCCGTCACTGCCGTAGCGTGTGGCTCTGTGTCGCAGTCGTGGAGTCGTGTCGCAGCAGGAGATGGTGGCTCTTGCGCGCAGCCAAAGGGTGGAGGTGGCACCATGGGCTTGCAGCGCGCAGTGGGCAAGGAGGTGGGGTGAGAACGTGGTTGAAACCTAGAAAGAAAGAAAAACATTTTAGTTAGTTACAGGTTAGCTAAAAGAATAGGACAAAAACACTTATCTCTTGAGGATTCCCTGGGCCAAAGCAATTTGAACGAACGCTGAGCATCAATGTCAACGCTATGGTGGTTGTTGACACGTCCAGTTCGGCGACCCGCGAAACCCGTGACCCGTGACCACGGGTAGCGGGTCTCATAAGGGTCACAGATTGCCACCCGTACCCGTACCCTTGGGTACCCTTACCCCGTACCCGTACGGGTTCCCAAACCCTTGCCATACACTAGATTGCGCTCATCAACAACTTCTGATGGGAAGCATTGCAGCAGATGAATCGGAGATCTTTCTGGTTTTTACGAATCCTTGCCTACAAAATGTCAATTACACGGCGATTGAGTGCACGAAACACACTATTACCCTCAACATCCAAATGAATCTGCATGTACGAGACTCGCTTTGGTTCAAAAATGACTTCCCCGGCGATGAGGCGGATATTCGTCTACAGGCCATTCAACAAAGGACACAGAAAATAATACAGATAACATACCTTCCGCTCAGATGTGAGATAGAAAGTGTCTTCAAGTCGGGC